>JAMKCH010037568.1:0-17793 GCA_023653785.1 Ophioderma brevispina | reverse complement strand
GAAATTGTCCTATTTTGGGTTACCAATCAATTTTCCACAGTATTCTGTGACAGGGGTCAGATTGTACGAGGGAAAATTTTCCCATTTTGAGAAAGATTTTTCCTGGTTGGGGTGGTTTTGATGCAGATTCTCTCCTGGTTGGAGGTGCAATTTTCCCGGTGAACAGGCACAAAAGGGCTGATTTAGCAGCATGATGAAGCTTCCCCCCCCCAGTCAGAGCTCTCTTGGTGTCCCTTCCCCCTGCCACCCCCTCCCTTTACGCTACTGTCTATGGGCTTTACAAAATCATGAGGCTTTAGCTTACATGTCAAAATGGATTGAAGTCAGCATGCTACTCATGTGTATTGGGTCAAAGTCATTCAATCAAGATGAAAACGTTGTAAGCATATATTTATAGTAACCTGTTTATTTCTATCCACAATCAGACATCGTAATAAACATATTACATACAAAACTTTGATAATAATATTTTGTATACATGAATATAATGAAGTGGAAGAGTACTGGAAATAAGCCAAATATGAAAGGCCTGTCAAGTCCCAGACTCTGATTCTATTAATTTGAGTTAGAATGAAGTGACTTTTTATAATTAAATTTAAAAGAATTAGTAATTTTTCTTTGATGTTTTAACAGTTGATGGAATGTTATTCCATTGTTTTTAACCCAATGTCAAGATAGATTTACTGCTAATCCATTTTAATATTAGTTATTTGAAATCTGTGCTGTCTTGTTGAATAGAGTGGTGATTTTTTTAGGTCGTCCGATAGGATTAGGAAAGACCTTATGGCAGCATGCTTCATGTGTCTGTCAGTCTGTTTGTCCGCTTGTCGTGTGTCGTGAGCTTTTTTTGTGAACAAAATATCTGGCGATCTGTAAGTCACACAAGCGAACTTGGTGGAGGGGTGCTGGGTTACAGATTCTCGAACTGATTCAATTTCAGCATAGTAGGATATGCATTCTAAGTACCTAATCTTAGCATAATTATGTACATATTTCGCCTATTTCATGATTTCATTGACACTTTTTTGTGACACATAATCTGAAGATCTATAAGTCACACAGAGCTGAAAACTTGGTGAGTGGGATGCGGGGTTACAGATTCTCGGACTGCTATTCGAATTTACAACAGATTATATGCATTCTATCCCTAATTCTTGCATATTAATTAGCAGTATTTTACCTATTTTCTTGATTTTCATTTACACTTATGCAACACAATATCTGGAGATCTGTAGTCACACCGGGCGAAACTTGGAGGGATCGAGTTACAGATTCTCAACTGATTTCGATGTACAACCCATTGTCCTGGGTACTGGGACCATGGTCCTGAGGTATGGGACATTGTCCTGTGTATCGGACATTGTCCGTGGGGTATGGAGATTGTCCTGGGGTATGGGACACTTTCCTGGGGATATGGGACCATGTCCTGGAGATATGGGAACATTTTGCTGGATAGTATGTGTACATGGTCCTGGGGTTATGGGATATTGTCCTTGAGGTATATGGGTCATTGTCCTGGAGTATGGGGCCTCATCCTGGTGGGGTATGGTACATTGTCCTGGGGTATGGACTTGTCCTGGAGGTATGGGACATTGTCCTTGAGGTATGGGACATCGTCCCTGAGGATGTGACATTGGTCCTGGAGGTATGGGACCTTGTTTTCTGGTATGGGACATGGTCTGGGGTATGGGAACCTTGTTCCTGGGTATGGACATGTCTTGAGTAAATGGTGACATTGTCCTGGGGTATGGGACCTTGTCCTGTGGTATGGGACCTTGTCCTGGAGGGACTTGTCCTGGTATGGGCATTGTCCCGTGGGTATGGTACATTGTGCGCATGTGGGTTTGGGACATTGTCCATGGGAATGGACATTGTCCTGGTTATATGGGGACCCTTGGTATATTGGTGACATTGTCCTGGGGTATGGGAAACATTGTTCCTGGGTATGGACATGTCCTGGGTATGGACATTGTCCAGGTTTGGGACATTGTCCTGGGGTTATGGACATTGTCCTGGGGTATGGGACTTTGGCTGGGAATGTGGACATTGTCCTTGGGGATATGGGACATTGTCCTGGAGTATGGACTTTCCCTGGAGGTATGTAACATTGTCCTGGAGTATAGAACATTGTTCTGGAGTATGGTACATTGTCCTGGGGTATGGGACCTTGTTCTGGAGTTTTGGACATTGTCCTGGGGTATGGACATTACCTTGTTTAACATGAAATTATTTGGACATGATCCTGGGCTGAGTGACAATGTCCTGGGATATGGGACATTGCCCCCCGGCAAATTAGGGATTTACTAGGCTATACACTCATATAAAAATTTTAATATTGCTTGCCCCCCTGAAAATCTATGTGCCCCACCTTGCCCCCTCAAAAACAAGCTGGTTACGCCACTGCCTGGTGCTCAAATGCTCTCAGCCCACTTTTGCATGAATGTTGCATTTTGTCCATTCAGAGTTAAAGTTGACAATGTTATATTAACCCTAACACAATCCCGAGCTCAAATAGATGCAAACAACCATTGGGGAACGGGTGATAATTTGCATCTCATTGCATCTCAGGACCTCAACAAATATTTTCTGCGCGAAAGGGCAATATGAATCTAATTGGACACCTCATTGAACCTCGAACATGTCCCGCCGGAAATGAATGATTCTCATTGTATCTGGACGTTTCTCAGCAGGAGAGAATGATTCTCATTGGCATCTTGGACCATTTCCCCGCAGAAAAAGGTGAATGATTTCATTGAATCTCGGCCGCTAATGACTTTACGCTACTTTTTAAACCCCCCGAACCTGTCCTGAAAGAATGGAGAGTCCATTCCCATCAAAACCGGTCGGCAAATGATTTCTCATTGACTCTCGGACTTAAACAACTAATTTGTGTACGTGCAAAATGAATCTCATTGCAACTCGGGGACCATTTCCACGCAGGAGGGGAATGATTCTCATTGGCTTCTCGGGGACTGTTCCCCCCAGAAGGTGTCTTGGTTCCGATTGCTGCCTCGACCGTAATGACTTACGCACAATTAGTCAGTGCCGGGGAAAAGTCCGAGTTGCATGAAATGCAAATTTGTTCCTCATTGATTTCTCGTGTATTTAAAAAAGAAAATGATTCTCATTGCAAAACTTGGCGATGTTTTCGGCAAAACCCCCGGTGACATGTTAGGGGTCATTGGGACCACCTCCATTTACAAAACAAGGTACTTTGAGGTTTTGCTGGGGATGGTTGTGGCTCGGTAATTTCTGAATTTATAGGAGAATTATATTGCCACACCATGTGGGTTAAATGCAGGGGTTTTCTTTTCTTTAAATTTATATATTTTTAAATATTGTTTTTGTTATATCATTGTGCATGTATGCATAATCATGTGGATGAATGAAAGGTAGAAGTTTTTGTGACATCTGCTTGCCTCGATCACCACAGGTAGAGAAGTACTTTGGTAGTTAGGCCTACTTGCTTACATGTACCAGTCTCTCTGGGTGTGTGTTTGTTGAATATTAGTTGACTCATAACTTAGTAGCTTTAAGTATGCATTGACTGATTCTTAGTCCTTCGTAGAACCCCTGGCCCTAGTCTGATATATTGGAGGACGTTAGCTTTACCACTATAGGGCCCAGGGACCTTTGACCCCATCACAAACCTTAATGGCAGATGATGCATGTGTTCTGGGGAAGTCTATGTGGGTGTGTATTGTGTAGTGGTGTGTGTGTGGTGTTTTTAACGACATATTAAAACATAATTACAGACTAGAACTAGTTTAGGATGCAATAATACTTTAATGATATTTGCTGTGGTTTTGTGTTAAGATATTGAGGTTTTGTACTGGGATTTCAATAGGGCTTTATTCACAATTGTTTACTTTTCTTGCATATTTTGGGGCAAATTTAAATACTTAAAGGTTGCTTATCCATTATGTGTCATTGTGTTCTCCCTTGATATGAGAGCCTGGCACTTGACACATACACCTGTCAAGTACTGTGGGAAAACAAACTTGCGGTTTTGATCGGTAGACGCAATTATTGCATGTTGCAAAGCCATATTCCATACTGTGCTAATTATTGATGGTTAACAAACTAAAATCTCATTTTTTTGTTTATTATTCTTGGGAATGAAAATGGATTTGAGGGCTCAAATTTCAGGAACGACAATGAGAAAGATTACGGTCTTGCATCTGATATCAAAATCGATACTACTTAGGGGTAACGTCCCAAAGACGATCGGAATGTGCACACCTTTAAAGAGATGTGAGGACATTTCCAGAGAGAAGTGCCCTCAATTTTTTCAAACCCATTTTTGTGGTATATTTGGAATGCTTACGAATGTATTAGATCCACCTGAAGTGAATAAGCTGAATACGCCCCCAAGCCAAAAATGAGGGGATGGAAAATTGAATGGCATTTGGATGCCAAGTAATGGATGCAAAATGAATGGCTTGAAGAGAGTAAAATGGATGCCAAATGGAGTCTTGCATAGTGGATGCTAAACGAATGCCAAATGGATGAGAAATGGAGGAAAAGTCCAATGCAAAGGATTAAAAAGTGGATGCAAAATGCCGAAAATATGCAAATGAGCGGCTCCTCTCGAAAAAGGATGCCAGAGGAAATAGGAGCCGTGGGATGCCAAAATTTACCTTCAAATAGGATGCCAAGCAAACGATGAAAAGTGGATGACAAATGGATGAGAAAGGGATGAGAAATGATGGGAAAAAGTGGAGCGAGCAGAAATGGAATGAAAATGGATGAGAAATGGAGTAGAAATGGATAAAAACTGGAGTAGAAATGGATGCCAAGTGGATAAAAAGTGGATGGCAAATGGCGACGAAACGAATATGGAAATGGAGCTGCAGCTGCATCCTCTGTCAGTGGGCAATATGACATTGCCCTATTGAGTGATGCATCCTGTGATGTCGCATAAAAATAGTATTAGATGCTAAATTTTAATAGACAGCTGAGCCATAATTGTAATTAAAGAACCGGTTGCTGGTACAAAATGCCCATAGACTTTTTCGATAGTGGTATAGCGCCACCCAGAAGAAAGTTCAATAAGTCACCTAATTCATGTTAGCAGTATGTCGATCTTACTGTAGCTGATTTCACTAGTATGCCTCGCTTCATTGATTGATTGTCCTATATCCTGAATTATTTAGGATCTCTGCATGGTCATTACCCAATCACTAATAATCGCCTCGTCCCCAGAACACCCAGATTTTACAGGATTCTTCTCATTTCCAATGTGAAATCTAGGGCTACGAAATGTTTGATTTTGGAACTTAAGAGAAGAAAATGGACCCCATTTTGGTCGAGCAATATTTATTTTAAACAGAACTCTATGGGGCTTACAAAACACATATTTAGCTCTCACATCAAAACAGATTGAAATACATCGACTTTGAACTTTACAGAAGATGGGGTTTTGGGTGGAGGGCTATTCTAAAGATGAAAAACTTGCATACTTCTTAAATTGGATCCTTCCCTTTGAACAACACGTCATTACAATATCACTTTATAAACAGATTGCATATCAAATTATAGTAGCAAAGACAAATGGATGCTGAATATTCAACAAAAATAGAAGTCACATTAGCCACTGATAAGACACAGACTGTAGCAGCCTGTTTTAAATGTACTTCTAGTAATTCACCTGTGTCACGTACCGCAGGAACAAAGTTTGACAGCGGCAATTAGTTGGGAGAGGAGCAGAATATGGGCTCGCATTCACCTGGCTGCATGAACGAACTAAGATAATCACGCCTTTCATGTATCAGAAGGGAAGGAGTGACAAATACCTTTGTGTTCCTTCGCATCCAAAAAACACGGACGCTCCAAACTCAAAAGTCAGTTACATTCAACTAACTTTTTACATAGTTAAAGCAAATACGATAGTCAGAATGTTTGAGAGTGACTTGACTGATTTCATTAAAACAAATAATTTATTTTCTCTGCAGCAGGACAGGTTTTCAATAGATTTCGGGTGACATTTTACTTTCCATCCAATGCACACTCCCCTCATCAATGCCAGTACCTTCGGAAAAAGTACTAAAGACACGATGGGTTGAATTACTATAACTTCAAACCACCAACACTCAAAGGAATTAACACAAAAGCAGTGTTTATTTTTCAAAAGGTGTTTTTTTTGTTCACTGGTTAAATGGGAAAGATTCCATCAACGTTATAAAACATGAATATAATCTGGAAACTATCAGATTTTTTGGGCATACCTGCCATAGAACAACAATAGCATATTTTACTGTTATCATAACAGTAAACTGGGTAGTATTTTCACAAATTAAAAAAAAAATGATGTGTGGGCCACATTAGCTTTGGTCACATTTCTGGACCCAAAAAAAAAAAAAACAAAAACAGGCAAATTTCCACATGTTGCCCTGTTATTAACGTTAACACTCGACATCCAAACCCAACCAAAAACACAATGCTTCCACACTGCTATCGCTGGTCACTGTCATGGGGGACAATTATCTGGTATTCTCTTGATCTCAAGGTATTATGTTTTGCATAAAAAAGAAAAGAGGGTCACAAAGTAGTAACTAGTGGCCCCGGCCCAACTTCGGCAACTGGTGGCTTTCTTTACTCTGCCATGCCCTTGGTGCAAAATTTGACAGCTTGACTACTGTTCGTAATTAAAAACCAGCTCCATTTGTTTTAAGTTATATAGTTTAATATGACATGCATCCTGCTATCTTTCTAATTACCATTTACTCCCCAAAAACTCCCTGAAAAAAAAATAACTCCTCAGCAAACATCTAAATCTGCTGCAGCATGGAGAATTCATCCATGGAAATGAAGAGCAATGTAATGTAGACATGGCATAATATTGGCTCCAAGAAGAGTGACAGTTTAGTTTCAAATAGTGGAATCTTTGACATTTGACCTATCAAATGAACAATGCATGACCAATGCATGTTCCTGCTATAATTATTGGAGTTCCGGCTTGGCATCCTTCGCATGCTTTGGCACATCCACATTGACAGCCAGTATTTACATCACATTTTATTCTCAGCTGGCTCCTTTTAATTTCCTGCCAGCATCCATTTTCAGTGCTTTGGCATCCACTTTTTAAGACATTGCATCCATTGGCCTCTTTTGTATGTTGGCATCCATTTTTCATGACTTTTGCATCATCGACATCCAGTTCTCATCCATTAGGGCATCCTGTTTTCATGCTCAGCATCGCTTTAATCCATATTTGGCATCCATTATACATCTTTTGATGGCCAAGCTTTTGGCCTGCTTTGCATCCCATTTTCATCTTCACCATCCTCTGTATCCAATTTTCATCATCCCAGTTTCATCCTTTTTGCATCCATTTTGGGGATGCGAGTTTGAAACTTGAAAACGTTCTCGTAGGTGGTCTACAATTGACCCAATGTAATTTGAGAGAAAATTTATATCCTAAAGAAATCTCCTTGGGCACTTATAATTAATGTAAACAATAAACACAGTCTACATGTTTCCAACTGTTACACGTCCCTGCACATTAATGTCCAGATATCTTCTCAAGAGGTCGCATAGACCCATACACAACACAACCTCATACCCATATGGCACCTAACCCGTACTCCATGACTTTTGTCACAGCTGGACCCTGCTGGTGTTGTACCCGTATCCATCATTACCCACCCCCATGGTACCGCACCCATGACATCACATATATGCTGGACAATTACAAGTCTGACAATTACCAACGCAACCATGGTCTTGCTAAGGAATGAAAACTATAGCACAGAATGCCAGCAATATTTTCCTTGTGATGTAATTTGTCCATTGCACACCACACAAACCCCCCAAACACCCAAACCCTCCACACACACATGTGCTCCCACACACACACACCACACACACACATCCGTACATGTACATGATTGATTTTAATCATGTTAAAAATTGATAAAAACCAAACTTGCTCTTTGTTTGTCTTTGCCACAACGATGAATGAAAAAGCTCATAACAGTGATATCAGACACACATTTGAGTCATTTGGCCTTGTGCATGAAGTTCTACTATTGTATTGCTTGCCATCAGTAACAACAGTGCCTTTAATTTAGAGGAGCTTATTAGAAGATTGTGTCCAATTTTTTTTCAACATATGTAGATAAAACTTCGAGACCCATTGAAGGCTATTGAACATGATGATCGCCAATTTTTGTTGGCAAACTGGAATTTGTCATCTTTTTGTTACAAACTCAGTGTTTTTCTTTTTTATGATAATCACATGCATGTATTATATTAGCTTATAGCCCCAAGGTGGGACACTGACCTAAAAATGGCACGTAGGGTTTGCCTGCGATTGTTTAAAATCCCACCAGTCACAAGCACACCTTTTTCTGGCATTCTTTAGACCCTCTTTCACTCTGTTTCGGTTTCTAAAGACCCTATATTTTAATCACAAACTCACCCAGCATTTTATCATCCCTGCTAAAATATTCTACATTGTAAGGGAAGCAAATACGATTTTCCTTTTCCCCCTTTTTTATCGGGTTGTGTATTGGTATGTAGGATGTGTGAAAAAAAATAATTTGCAGTAACAGTTACTATAGACATAAATTTCAATATCCTGGATTAATGATGGTCAGGTTCAGGGGCAGTCACCTAAAGATCCATTTGGGGGGGAATCAAAAGAGGGCAAGATAAATATTTAGGGGAACAGGTGAAGTTAAAGGGCAATTAGCATTTTTTTTGAAGAGTCGCACCCCAAATTTTTCAAAAATTTTGAGAATTTTTACACGATTGCATTGTAACAAATTGCTAGTAACTATCCTGTGAATGTTTTAAGCTCGAAATGTTATGTGTCCAACCAAGGAATTTTGTACTAGAATAATTATTATCAGGGATCCCTGATTCTAATACACCGGCTGCTGGAAACGGCCTTTTGCCAATGTGAAATATCCGGGAAATAGCGCAAGGTACATGTCTACGCCTCATCCATTAGTTGTTTTAAATAGTTCAGGCAAGCCAAGTTGAGGTTATTTCTCGAGGTGGCACTATTTCATTTTGGACGGACATAAACGTAGCATTTCCAGCCTGCTAGCTGTTAAGTCCTCTGGGAATCCCATTTCTAATTACAAAATCGCTTATTTTGTGATAAATACGCATTTTTTTAGTCCTTCTCAAGTTTTCGCATTTATAGTTTCCTAGAAAATTAACCAATACTTTGCAAAAATACAATTTTGAAATTGAGGTCGCTAATATTCTTTAAACTTTCCAGCAAAAATGGGTAAATGCATGTGAGTGTGCATATGCAAAAAAAAAAAACCTGCAATGTTAATGTTAAATAGCACCAATTTACATTAAATATTTCTATTTCAACTGTAATTTGACAGTTGTCCATCACTTTTGACAATGAGGGGCTCTGATTCTTGGGGGGAAGCCCTTACACCCCCCCAGCTACAGGCACTGGAATAAGCCTTGTTCAAGCGCTCTATACCAAGCTTCATTCATGCGTTTCCACGTCTGACTATAATGTATATAGTGGAGCAATTCCTCCTCCTAACTCTATTAATACCTAATTTGAGGCTCCTATTTCACCTCCTGGCCTATGTTCCATGCTTCGCACTAGCGAGGTTCAATAAGTTCAAACTCCAACTCAGGAGCTGTCACTCTTAGTAGCACAACCTCTGCAACTGACCACAACAGGTTTTTGTGGTGTTAATGTCTAGACAGTAGGACCTGGATCCACCATGGTACAACGGACCACCAGGCAGTGTACGCATTTTTTTTTATTTGATTATATAATCTTTCTCTAGACAGGGTTAGCCCAAAAACCCAATGTTTTTAATAATTGGATAAATGGTAATTATGCAGTAAAGTGTCCAGTGTTAAAAAATAACACGTTTTTCGGTTCTTAGCAGACAGCCTTATCAAGGCAAGCACTTGGAAAGGTAAATTGTACAGCAGTTACTATAGGTATTTACAATGAAATGTGTGTAAGCCCTACATGTAATTGTCCCAAGATTCACTGGTAAAGGTAAATTTCCAGCTCAACTCAATGTAGACATTGTTGGGAATACCGCAAGCACCACCTCACATTTATGGAATGGGTGAGCCAATTCCTATTTCTGTGTCACCTGTACCTTTGCCAGTCTAAACAGACCAGCTATACCCATTCACAGATGGGTGAATTGCCTCCGGCAGGGAATCAAACTTGTGCATGGCCTCTGGATAGGGAAGCAAACCTCTACCACTATAAGTATTATCCACATGATTTGAGGCGTTTTGGAATAAATTGGTGAATCAACTGGTTTATTATTTTTGTGAATTGGTTTATTGCAATTAAAGGTGCTTGTTCCGATCGCTTTGGGACCACCCCTTATTTAAATACGGAAGTAGTATCCGATTTTGATATCAAGATCCCTATGACCAGTTCAGCTTTCTAATCCATTTCATCTCAAGATACTAACAAAAAACTGCCGTTTTAGTTGTTAACCATCAATATAGCACGTAGATGAATAGGGGTGCTTTGCACTAGGCTTTAATCCGCGTCTAGCATATCAAAACCACAAGTTTTCCCACCGGTACCCGGTGGCCTGTTTATACAATGTATGCTCTCATAACTCAGTACATCAACGATATACGTCAAAAATTGAACAGCAACCTTTAATATGAATGAACAAGGTTTCAAACAATTCCTAAATTCAGACAAAAACGTAAGTTTCACCTCTCATAAACCTAACAATAAATGCCAAACACAAATACAATCAAAACAAATAACCACTAACATCAAAACCATGCTGAAATCAAAAACCCAAGAAAAATGTCCACATTTACCATATACATATGGCATTGAATGGGCTGAAAGGAGTAAGACTGGATTCTTTGCTGGGTCACCAAGTCATTATGGCATTTATTCATATTTGAACAAAATTACCAAAAAAATGTTTTCTGTGATTTTTGACAGTCTACAGAAAGAGGTGATGAATACCAACATTCAAGCCTACCTTTAAGTGGGGAATATAGAGAGAGGAGCCAGAACATGGATAGAGAGAGATGAGGGGTGCACTAATTGAGAGAGAGAGATCGAAAATGCAGCTATTTTTGTATTGGTTCAACATTTCGGAGTATGTAACCCTTACAAGCAAAGCCCCATGACCAACACAGATCCCAAGTAGGGCGTAAAATTGTCATCAACCATTATCATAGATGTTTGATAAAGTGGTGTTTAACCTGTCATTTTATGGAAGTTGTTGTAGCAATCAAACAGCACCATCCATGATATTACATTGGGTGCTTTCAGAGTAAAAAACACGCTCATGGGCCTGCATCAATTTATTGTCCAATTTGAAGAATGTGGAAATACTGATTTATATAACTTGTTAGATAATTTGTGGGTATAGGTGAGGAGGGATAAAGAGTCAATTTTTTTGTGTTAGTGACACCTTTTTATTTACATGTTGTGCTCTAAATGTTCATGTCATTTTTCTTGGGATAAAATTTTCAAGTACCAGATTCTAAATAGTGGTGTGAATAAATATTAACTTTTTTTTTGTAAGTTCTTTTTGTAAAATTGGAAATCCAACTTTTGAAGTCAATGTGATTTATTTTTCTAGAGTGCACACCAGCTTATTGCTCCTTTTCAGGTACTACATATGGCACCAGTGTTCTAACTCTATTGTGTGCAATTCTAGGCAATGTACACTGCATACTCTTTCAGATAAAGCCACAGTTCAGAATTATACAGTTGTTTGTGCATTAAAGGGTGCAAAGAGAGATTTTTGGAGGCACCCAAATATGTGTCATAATAGTAAAGTTCATATAGTTAGACACTCAATAGATTTCTTACCTGATATTGGGGTACAGAAATGTCTTAAAACAGAGAGAAAAAAAGGCGATTTGATTTGCTTATATTTCAATATAAAACAATAGGCTGAATTTCGCGTATTTGCCTCCTATACGAAAAGAAATTTCACAATTTTTGTACCAAAGAAACTTTCTCAGCTTAATCCTTCCGATGGGGTATGTTTTATGGGGAAAGCTTTACATAGTGCAAAATCGAATATTTCACTTTTTTTTCGGGACGAACCTGTTATGTGAAATCTCTCGTTGCACCTTTTAAATGTTACAATTGTTAACATTTCCCCATAGACTCACGTACGATAATTTTTAGAAATTCATATTCTTATTTTATTGGCTTTACTATAAGATCAACATTTAACAAAAAGTAATACAGTAGTTTACCAAAATGCTGGTTTATTACAGCTTGAAATTTTTACCCCACATTGTTTTAGACTTTTTGTTCCTTTACTGTGAAGACACCATTCTAAATTAAAATGGCCACCGAAACAACGCTAGGAAAAATCATAACAATTTTTAGAAAAAAAGGTATCTTATAGTCGCCGTTTTTCTAAACAAAAATGCCTGCTCGCGCCGTTGGATTGCATATTCATTTCTGTTGTCACGCATTCCTCTCGCAATCTTCCGGTTTACTCGTGATGTAGACCTGAAGTTTGTTTCAGATTAACTGCGAACACTATATCCCGCTGTGGGCTTTATGCATCCCGACCAGTCAATGCATGAATGACCTCAGACTCATGGATGGATCCAGTCCCATAAACCGCTTGTTTTGCTGAGACCTATTTTACCATGCAAAGTTGATAGAACCAATTTAAAAATTCAAAAGTTAAGTTTCATCAGAACAAATCAATAATTCCAACAGGCACAAGCACTGTCTGGTTTGTTGTGGGTGCAGAAAACATGCAATGCAGAAACCCAAATCACTCGTTGCAATATCCTGATATCAACAATTTGAAGAAGTGTTTTCAAATAGGCATGGATACTGAGGACTTCAATATTTCAAATTTCAATCTTTACAAAAACTTTCTTATCACTTGTTTATGCCCACAGCTTGACTATTGCAGTCATGTTTGGTGAAAATTGCTCTCATAGGACTTCAAATTCTTTTGAACAATCTTGCTCATAATCATCATTCTGTCTGCTGACTTAGTTTATTGATTTCACTGTTCCTAGCTTTTAAATGGCTTAAATTAGATCGGCAATGGAACAATCACTATCTAATTATTTAGATTCTTACACACAAGGGGTGCAACGCATTCAAACAGTCGTCCGTGCTGGGCGCTGACATTTTGAATAGTGCACGGGATAATATCAGTTTGGGTGCTTGTTATACACACACATAATGTCAATTCATACAAAACAATCCGCCAAAATAATCAAGTTGTTGGTGTTGGGTCTATTTGGGTGGTTAAATTTTGGTCCTCCCATGGCCACGCAACGGATGAAATGACACGTCAGTGTCTTGATTTAAATAAACACCGCCCATGATACATCTTTTCACCTAAGCGCGCATTGCATTATTAGAAAAAAGAGTATCTGAGCACAATGATCCATGTACACTATTATTACAATTACACACTGGCCACCCTACACGTACATTAATTTGTATCACTACCGACATTAGTGTATATTGCAAAGCGTCAAACCCACATTGTAGGAAGAAGCGGAGGCAGCCATTGCGTTCTATTGTTTGGTACTCTAGGTTTTCTTGTGGTCGGCAAAAGCTGCGAGACGGTGGAATTTTCTAAGAAGTACTTAACGTTTTTTTTGCCTCGCTATCTATATAGAACCTCTTTTGCTCACAGGTAAGTTTATCTGGTTCAAACTTTTACTCTACTCCCATGCAGGGGGGGGTCTTGTGCCAGGTGGGGGGGGTAAACGTCGTTATTTTGCCGTTCCCATAGCGTTTAGCACGTATTCACGAAAACTTGACAATATTCTAAAGTCCGACAATATGTTTAATATCATACTTTTTTTCACCAAAATCCGTTGAGTTGAAGAATCACTCATGTAGTATTTTATTTTTGTATGATAACGGTACAAAACGGGATCCATTTGGAACGAGGCTGGTTTTTACCTCATGTTCAACAACGTCGGCAGGGTCACCGCTATTAATAGCTGCGGACCATGTACCATGCCCGGTACCAGGATTTAGCCTATGCACCACCGTTGAATGATTCGTTGACCTGCACTTGCAATCCGCTCTGTCCGTTCTTTTATAAAAACCGATTTGATGATAGTTTTTTTGCAGCACAATTATCACCACCGACTAAAGCAGGGCAATTTAGATCGGGGATCCGCACGTGACTACCGTACGGGAAATCCCACTCGCCCCTCACTGATCATTTATAAACGCCACAGTGACTTCACTGTTTCAGGCTCGTCCAATGAGTCGTTCGGCAGTTCTTTGCGCTATGATGAAGCTTGGCCGCCACCGCCTCTCACAGGCTACTCATGATATATCGCACCTAGAAAAATTCCTCAATTCACGTTGATTATTGCCTCACTATAGAGAGCAGTTTTTGAGACTTTTCCATGTTAGACTGATAGCCAGCAAAGGGCTTTGGAATACTTGTTTGAATATTTCAGACCTTGCTCTAATTATATTCTGTGGTCTCTGTGGGCTGATTACATCTGTTGCTCTAGAGTACATGTGAAAATTACATGCAATTTGCAACCAACTGAACCAATGTTTTTCTAAATGTCAAATTTCATCATGAAAATTCCCAAAAATCATGGCATGTCATTTTTTAAAGTTGCCTATTCCCAATTGGGTTTGAGGATAGAGGTTGCATTGATTGGGTGGCAGTGGAAGGAAGTGGTAAGGGCGGGTTGGCTGCGAGTTGGGGTGAAATCACGGCTACCCCTGTTCAACAAAGGGACAAAGCAGAGTAAAACTTTGGTTTTACTTTACTACTACATTACTACTTGGGATAATAACAGCGCCGTATAGCCAGCCCGTGGTTCCGAGGGGGAATTTCCCGGTAGAGTCACAGTGCAACACAATTGTCCCGATTACAAGCAAAATTTCACGGTCACAGGGCAAAAGAATCCGAAAGGGGATGGTTTAACATGATAGAGCAGGAGCAGAGATATCATAGGGTCCCTTATTTACAGAAGTTGTTCATGCCCGACTACATCTAAGGTTTGAACCTTTAGTAGTTACAGGGAACCCTCTTACATCAATACATGTGTGTAGTGGTGTCACATTGTGGTGTCACTTTTGCAATAGGGGTCAATTTACCGAAGTTTGTCACAGGGTCACAACTTTTAATACTCCAATCATGTTGACAATGTTATTTCATGATTGTCCGCGTCTGAGCACAAGGATTCCAAAAATGATAATAGTTTTTGTACCACTATGACCATTGGTTTTAAGTTATTGGGTAAAAATGGCTAAAAGTGCAAAAAGGTCAAACTAATTTGTACAGTGGTCAACTTGGAAAGTTTTCCTCTTATTATATTTTAAATGCTTGCAAATTATTGCCTGAGGATGGAGGAACTCAAAAAAGGTATAGTTTTGATTATGTTAAATGTTTACTTACCAAGATAAAGGTCAAAGAAGGTCAGTGCCAACTGGAATGATGTTGCCATGACCTTTTGTTCACATTAGCATATAACTATGCATTGCAGATGCTACAAATAATCCTTATTTTGAACATTAAGCTAGATGAAAAACTTATTTCATTTTACCAAAATTGGAACAACTTATGATTTGACCCCTGTACAATGGAAATGACCTTTTTTGCCACTTTAGCCATTTTACCCAATAACTCTAAAACCGATGGTCATAGATGGTTACCAAACTATACATTTTTGTAATCCTTATTACTAGACGATAATTATGGCAGACATTTCACACATTGAATGTAGTAATTAAAAGTTTGACCCCTCGTTCGTAACTTAAATTGGCCCCTATTGAAAAGTGGCACCATAAATTGAGACCACTAACTATTGGTATAGTGGGTCCATACTAACAACCAAATGTATCAAAGTGAGATGTAGGGGACATGAACGATGATGTTTGACCCAGTCATTGCTCATGCTCTATTGCATATCCAGGTTTAGATTGTTTTTTAAGAGGGGCACTCTGCGCCCCTTTGCCCCCACCTGGCTACGCCACTGGATAATAGCAATATCTGGCAAGTCATTACAAGCAAAATTTGGTTAGGGTTTCAAGTTCTGAAATAAGTACATGTAGTTTATATAATGACTTGAATGTGCAAATATATGGGCCGATTCCAGGGCCAATGGACATACAGTGGAACCATCACTAATAGTCGATAGGAGTTATGCAACTCTGGGGAGTTATGCAAATGAGTGTTATGGACATTTTGCAGAAAAAAGGTTTTCTGAACACTATTAAAGTTCAACTCAAAACTCAGGCTGAATTTAGAGTTATGTTAATTGCAAAGCAGTATTAGTGTTAAGTGGTAGAGTTACCTTTACAGAATATAAAACGAAATTGTACAGATCTTCCACAAACTTAGGTGGCACTCATTAAGAAGTCCTGGACATTACCTTTTGCATTATTGGACATTACGCTCCAAAACTAATAGTCTCTTCTAACTTGTGCTTACTTAAATGATGCTATGTAGTCCCTTGGCAATTATATGGTAACAGTGGTGATGCATTACATTCCTTAAAAGTAAAAGTAGTAAATCCACCTTTAAAGGACAGGAGATTTTTTATGTCGATGAGAAGACTGAATCACGATATGAACAAGTTTACTAGTGTGGCACATTTCAATCTATCCTGGCCATGAGACTGAGCACCATTAATGCCTCACGTAAGACACACTGCCATTCGACCTGTGTAACTTAGTGTTCACTCCATATCAGTACCAGAGTGGTATTAGTCAAGTTTTTCTCTTAGCTATTTTGACCTTTGCACACCAAACACTTAAGACCCGATTTGAGATGCGTTTGACCCTCACTCGCAAAGATTTTAAGAACACAAAGTTTATCAGCAAACTTTCAGCTTCTATTTGCACCAATCTTTAAAAAACTTTTAACCCTAGGCCTGCGCTTTTGCATTAGGCCGTTATTAGCAATCAATGATGGGTGAGAATGTTGGTCTTGGATTTCAGGTGTGTTTTATATAAGGGGTTGACATTTTATCGGATGGTGATAACTTTGGGTTAGGGGGTAGGGGGTGGGTACGGGTTGAACAAAAAAATAACAAAGCGATCTAGGTTGAATACTTCTTATTTAGCATTCATCACAAAACCTGTGTTAATGCCCTTAGCCTAGGATGTAAATTATGGGTTTTATTTGATTTGTGACAAATAAAAGATAGCTAAACGAACAAATGGATAAAATATTTCAATTTGTCTTTTCACACTACATCTATATTGTCATCCTACCCTTAAAGATTAGTAACAGCAATTTATGGAAAAAAGGGGAAAGGACTTAAATTCAGTTTAGGATATGAATGGCCCATACATTATTCTTCACCTATCAGTCGAAAATGAGGGGGTCTGGAAAGGAATTTCAATTTTTGGATGTTAGGACCACTTAATGTGGAATTGCCCATACATTGCATGGTCGCAAAATAAAACAACAACATTAAATTCCAATATTGCCTGGTGATAGTCTTGGGAGGAGAAGAGTGAATTGTAAGACCAAAAAATTATTTTCCCCAAACAATGGCAGCCAACCCAGGTGCGTAACATGGATCACTTGTCAGAGGGGACAATTTTCTGGTTTTGAAGGTGTTTTGAGGAAGATTCCTAGAGTAGTGGTGAAAGTTCCCGTGAGCAGGCACCTTATATATGTGCCGCCAATATGGGTCGCATTTTCACGCCTTATATAACAATGGGTCGGTTTTTCCCACCAAGGCTACTATAAAGAGGGGTCACTTTTTGAGGTTCATGGCTACTTATATAAAGGGCCATTTTCAATTTTGGTCGCATTTTTACTATGAAAATGGGGTCAATTTTTCCGATTGTTCGCTAAAATCACAATTGAAAATGGTTGA
>JAMKCH010037567.1:0-22364 GCA_023653785.1 Ophioderma brevispina | reverse complement strand
CTAAACAATGGCACCAAACTTCACACTTCACAGTGTCCGAAGTTGCCCGTTTTCATTTTGTCCAGAAGTTTGCCACATTTGGTGAGATAAATGAGACCCTTTTAATGGCGATATCCGATTTTCACTCAGAAAATAGCATGTTTTAAGCACATGATCCGTGTACAAGTATGTTTAAAATGGACGTCCCATCGCCAATTTACCACATCATCGTAATGTAACATCGATGTCATGTTGAGGCACATGCATTCAGCATTAAAAGCGGCCACTGGGCCATTTTTCAAAAATATGAAATTTCTTCAATTTTGCTCGAATGAATAGTCTTGGCCATTGGCAGAACAGAGATATTTTAACACATAGAATAACATACCCAAAACAGATAGGGACAATGATATGAGGATAAAGGCATCCAGGTATTTGTAAGTCAACTTTTCAGTTTTCCATAACTTTAATCAGCAAAATGTGTAATTTACATGATAGTTTTGACTCGTACTCACTGATATTAAAGCCACAAAGGTCATAGACCGATCAAACAGTGTGATAGCGTGGAAACGGGCATACGGCGTGCGTGTTTTTGTGTTAACGCCATTTTCCGCGTTGTGCGTCTACCGTATATAAAAGCCTAACAACCATGCAAAATATCGATTTTGAAAAATCTTGAGGCGCAACTACTATTTTTCAAATGTGCCATTGTCTCTTTAATATTGTAGACTTAATCAAAGACGACCTTCATTTAAAGGGACATCAAGATTATCTGAGGATACAAGTTTCTATAAATTTGCGCTTTGTTGTAGAAATATCAACCGAGTACATTTCGTAGGTTTATTGACAAGAGAAGAAAGAAAACCAACACTAAGTTTTGAAACTCCCTTGCTGTCCTGATCGGCCCAATAAACAGCATACTCGGTATCTTCAATGCCCAACAGAAATACAAAGCAATATTATTTACACGAAGATGGCTTTTTACGGCTTAATTGTCCCTCCAGGTTTGATTTAATATAGTGGCAAATTTGTTTAAAAAATTAAATGTTGTCATATTATATGTAATATACTTTTACGCTTTTTTTATTTTTTAAGCTTAATACATAAACATAACCATGAACATTTCATTGAAGAGATACAGGGACAAATATAGCTCACTGGGGATACCTTTCGGTGAATTTGTTTGAAAATGCTACAAGTCATCACATTTTAATCACCAAAGCCACAAAATGGACAATCGGATTTATATATGCTTCCATGAATAACTGAATTTATTCATCTGTATATTTCCTAAACATGAATACTATGAAATAGATTTTGTTAGGCCGTACATTTGCAATAACAACGTACTACGAGATCAATGTTAATGCTGATGCATGTGCATCAACTTTGCATCGATGTACATTACAATGCGGTGGTAAATATGGCGAATGGACGTCCATTTTAACAATTCTTTGTACACGGATCATGGGCTTAAAACTGTATTTCTTTTTTTCTCTTAAGTGAAAATCGGATATCGCCAAGTTCCTCATTTTTATTTCACCAAAATGGGCCATACATTCGGACAAAATTAAAAACGGGCAACATCGGCACTGTGAAGTTTGGTGCCATTGTTTAGATACGGCCTTTTCTTCTCAATTATGCAACTTATATTTTGTCTCCAAATATACTTTAAGAAATACGCGCTACTAAACATTCAAGTTTTTAAAAGCCGAAAATTACGGAGTTAAAAACTAGAATCAATGTATCATCTTAGGAACATGCTATCTCGCTTTCTAATATGACCACAAATGATCCGAAATGATCTTGTTTACCTGAAGATGATTGACGGTGACGTGCTTCCATGTCTAAAAATAATCAATACTCAGTAGTTAATTGTAAACATTTATGCCAATTTCCATCATCCTTTTATAAAGAATGTACAATTCTTACAATCTATGCCGCTATCTGCTTAACTATGTACATCGATGCATGCAATGTTGATGCACATGCTTCAGCATCAATAGTCGAGCTCGTGTTGTATTGTTCCAATACAATAGTTTACCAAGAGGTTTCTGTATAGATAAGAGGAGGCAAAACGTTACGTAATCTTAGAATTCACCGTCTCGCATGTTTTGGCGACCACAAAAAAACCTAGAGTAACCAACCAAGAAAGCAATGGCTGCCCTCCGCTTCTTCCACATACTGTTGGTGCCGCTTGCATAACACAAATCGGGAGTGATACAAATTAATGTATGTGTTAGAGGTGGCCATGTATAATAATAGTGTACCAGGATCATTGTGCTAAGATACTTTTTTCTCATAATGCCAATGCGCCGCCTTAGTGAAAAGATGTATTCATTGAGGCGTTTATATTTTAAATCAAGACGACTGATGTGTCATTTCATTCGTTGTGTGGCCATAGGTAGGACAAAATTTAACACCCAATAGCACCCAACAGCCAACAGCTGATATTTTGTGGCGGATTGTTTTGTATCGAATTGACATATGTTTTTTTTTGTGGGGGAATACAATCACCCAAAACTGATAATTTTCCTGCATATTCAAAATGTCATCGCCAGCAACGGACGACTTGTTTTGAATGCGTTTCACCCCCTTGGTTTTACGACCTGTTTTACGAGGGCGGCGATTATCATCGGTCAAAGGGATTGGGGAAGAGCTTTCTCCTTCTCTCCTACCGCCATGGTTGGTCTATGCTTTTACAATGAGTTTCCAAGTGATATAATTGGGATATCGGCGTTGCGTAATGCCATTACGGAAGAGCTTTCTCCTCTCTCCTACACTCAAGATTCAACCCATCGTGTCACCGTAGGAAAAGTTTTGGACCGCGTCGATTATTGGAGAGGAGGCAGAAAGTATTTGGCCAGATTCACCTGTTTCAGAACTAAGATTATCTGGCCTTTCAATTTTACACAGAGAATGCCAAGACTTGTGTGTTTTATCCGAATCCCTCCGGCCTTGCTGCCAACGCGCGTGTCGGCCTCAACACGTCACTATAACATTCATCCTCACCGTTACATTGAAAACCATTGAAATAAAAGCAAATAGATTATTCCGAATGTATTGAGTTTACGGTTGACTTGAATGATTTCATTAAGCACGAATGCTTTTCTCCGCTATTAGACTACATCGACTACATGGCTTCAATGATTCAGCGTGGAATTTTAATTCCAATCCACTGCAACTCCCCTCCATTCATGTAGGGGAGCAATCTCAAGCCGGACGTCTCTCCGTTAAGCAAAACCCCGCATTTGGAGTACACTATGTTTCTTTTCTTGGGTGTACAAACAATATAATAATTTGTTCGTTTGTTATTTTTTGTTGTTTTTTTGAAGGCAAGTGATTGATGTATCTTAACACACACTTGTTTGTGATTAAATGTTTGCATTCATGGTGTGTGTATTTTTAAATAAATTATCAAATTTTGAATTTTTTTTAACAAATTGACTCAACTTTTGTTTCTGATTTCATCGTCACAAATCATAGTCACGTGGAAATTTGGACTGCAATGTATTCTATACTAATTTACACTCAGCCCAGGCAGTAACAGTTTTGACTTCAATAAAACCCATGAGTTTTACATACAAATATACAAGCCTTGTATTTTGGTTGAACATTCTTTCAAGATCTACATGTGACAATGCGCCTGTGTTCTTTCAATACCACGTGTGGGCCGCGACATTATCCATTGTCATCATATGCGTGTACATGTCAATAGAGAGAAGACTATTGTGGCGTAGAAGACCCGCTGCTGCGGGCAGCCGTCCCTACAGCCTGACAAAAGCTTGTGAGTAAATATAATGCACACTTTGTCGTATACGTCTAGGATTTGAATATGCCGCCTTGAATAGAAAACATGTTAACATTCAGTATGGGGGAGGGTATTATTAAGAGACGGATGGTGTTAAATAAAGAATACATGCGATTCATACTGTTCTGATTTAGTGACTTGTGGAAGAGTGCTATTGGTATCGATCGATTGAGGTGTTTTTTAAGATTAAAATAAAAAGATCCCAGCATTCGCAATATTATGATGTTCAAAATGCGCTAATTAGTGCACATTCATTCGGGAGCAAAAGTACTAGTTTGAATGTGAATAAAGGTATATATTAATACAGAATAAAGTGTTGGGCCATCACATCCTGGTAAATATAATATATTAACTAACTATACCGCTACTACAGCCTGTTTCATTGCCCTTGAAGGAAGACTGGCGCCCTATATAGAACGCCCTAAATTTCGTCAATTGTTTTGGGGGGATTTTTAATATATGTTTTTCATCACCTGAAATGAAAATAGTATAAAAAAATGTCATTTCTTGTGATGAAGTCATATTTGGTAAATAAAACCAAATCCGCGGAGTGGTTTATTCCAATGGCGTAGGCTTACACAACTGAAAGGCAAGAAAATACACTTACATCAGACTTGTATAAATTTGCCTGTAACCATTCATACTGGTCCGTGGCTTAATCATTAATGTTAGGCCCGACTTCTATAATTAGTAACAAAATATAAACGAAGTCCATTTAACGAAAAATCCTTTCGTGGTGGGGTGGACGAAAAAGGTTGATTTGTTTGTTATATAAAACGTTATCGTCTGCCCAGTTGAAGAAGCCAAAATGTTCCATACTTTTAGGCTTCCTTGCTAATTGGGCCGAGAGGAGGAAATACTTCATTTGTTTCTGGTTTTTTGTTTCTTTTAACATATTGTTACAATTTTATAATGTACTCAGAAAAATTTGGTCTTACCTTTTGGTTTTATGGTACTAATGTAACTAATTCAAGCAAACATGCTTCTTAGAATTTGATTTTGTATGAAATACCGTATGTTGTTCTAGCAAATTAAGAAACAAAATGACTTATTATGAAAAATAGAAGTTTGGTTTCATTAAATGTATGAGGAAAAGAGATATAAAAAATCTAATTCTTATTTCGCAAAAATCATGTTTAGCATAATTACAAACCTTTCACCTTCTGTCTCAATTGTCACAATATTTAACACTAAGCCATTGATGGATAAGCGTTTTAGTAATAAAAACATATTTAATGTAAATAATGTTTTTTTTTAGCCTTGAACTGTTATTATCCTTGAATTGTTTTATATGGCTATGCTTTTCGTTCTTCCTTGCTCCTTGCATCTCCCCTTTAAAAATCTTTTTCTAGCTATCCCAGATTTCCATGAAATTTAATAATTGGTCACCTGTGTTAAATGTTATTATCTATGGGATGTTGCAGTTTGAGGATTTTGACTTCATAAAAAGTATTGCCAATAATGCGTCATGATCACATGCTTGTGCTTTTTCCTCTGCCTCATCTCTCCCACTTTAAACTTTTCCTAGCTATCCAAGACTTTTCCATGAAGTATCACTTTGTCAACTGTGTGTAAATTATATTCCATATGTAAATGTTCAGTTTAAAGGATGTTGGGGGGAACGTCATCATAAGTCTTGCAAATAATGCTGTCATATTTACAGGCTATTTGTGTTTTCGTTTTCCTTGCTCCACCATCCTACCCCCTTTTATCTTTTTTCTAGCTATCCAAAGATTTCACGTAATATCACTATTGTCACTTTGATAACTGAATTGTTGTTATATGCTATGCTTTTTTCTTCTTCCTTGCTCATTTCACACTACTTCTCTTAATGTTTTTTTCTAACTATCTATAATTCCTCTGAAATGTATTTTTTTTTGTTGCACTGAATTGTCATATCATGTATATATCTATCGAGCATGTTTATGACATCTAGTCAATATACATTACTATTGTACACTAGATGTATTTTATCACATGTATTTTGTTATATCCCTAAGACTTCATATATTGAAGATTGCAATGTGTGAGTACTTCGATCATTGATTGATTATTTTTTTTCTTTCTGTATACCATATATGTTGTAATTTGTACTGTGGTTATAATAATTGCAGCATCTGCAATTTATCCACTGCTGTTCTCTGCAATTCACTGATACTAAATACATGTAGCACATTTTTGATGATTGGGTGGAGATTCCGTTATAAGTACAGTTATACTACTGGGGGTCAGTGATCATGTCTGTGTTCTCGTTTCTTGCTTATCATCTACCCCTTTAAAATCTTTTTCCTAGCTATCCAAAAGTACCACCCCAAAATATCACTATTGTTTGTCATATTTTTATTGTAAATGATATTATATGTGTAATGTTACACTCGGGAATTTGACTCGGGATTTCACATGCATGCTTTCTTCTTCCTTCTTGTGACCAACTTTTTTTAAAATGTCTTTTTCTATTTGTCGTGGCTTGAATTATCATTCACTAAACACATTTATCAACATGTATTATCTGAATAAACACGTCGCATCTAATTAAATGTTTTTTCATACGTGTATGTAGCCTAAGGGATTTGACGACTCCGAAAAGTGTAGTAAAATTGCTGTCATCTTGATCATGTTATGTCTCTTTGTCTGTTTTTCCTCCAACTTTTCATCTACGGCTTCAGTCCTTCTTCTAACTATCCTGCGTAACATCACTTTTTTGCTGTTTTAAATTGTCATTACATTACAATATTTATCACATGTATTTTTACTACTATCTATTCAGATAAAACTATTTCTAATGTGTATTATATTTATCATCATGTATTTTGTTGGTTTTGATTCAGAAAATATAGGCATCTTGCTGCCACGATCCATGCTAATGTGTTTCATTTTCCTTGCTCTCGTGCTACCCCTTTAAAATCTTATCTACATATCCAAGGTATTACCATGTAACATCACTAGTCCCTTGTCATATCTGAATGGATCTGAATGCTATTACATATGTGTTGAGCACTCAAAGGATTTGACACCGTAGAAAAATAGTTCAAAGTGCTGTCATCATATTACATGCTATGCTTTTCGTCCTTCCTTTGCTCATCATCAATCTACCTCTTTAATACAATCCTTTTCTAACTATCGCAAAGATTGCTTTGGAGTGTCATTTGGTTCGTATCTGAATTGTCTTTCATGTATACATTCACCAACAAGTACTTTGCTACCTATTCAGAGATACTATGTATCACTTCATTTGTGTCTTTTACAGCAATTTTTGCTATCTTTCGAAGATAGCAAAATACTTCGCCATCTACTGTAGATAGCATTTGTTTGTTGCCCTGCGATCAAATGATCTATTTTTTTGTTCATCTGCTTTGATATATAATGCGATTTATACTGTTAATAGTTATTGTATGCCTCTTTTTATCCTACTGGTGTATTTTCTGATGTCGCTTTCTGCTAATGGTTTATCTTTCCTGCTGATTTCATTATCTACAACACATACAACACACACCACACACACACACTTTCTCATCTAAAGTCTAATATCACTGAGTATATTAAATTTTAATTTTTTGGATTATAATTTTATCTAAATGTTTCTATATTGTCCCCTGGTATAGCCTTGGGTCCCTTGTTACTTCCAAATTTTTCTCAAATGCGTAATTCTCATACTCTGTAATGCTCATTGCTGCGTGGCATATTATCAGTCTGCTCCAATTTCCCCATTATAATCTTTATTTTTTTATCAGTACTTTTTGGTTAGGTTGATTAAGTATCCGCAAGTATCTTTCCGCAAGTATCCAGTTTTTTCCCTGTAATTTTGTCTGGATTGTATTGTTTCTTGTCCTCCTTTTCCTACCACTTTTTTGTACAACTGCTGTACTTAAGCTTTTGTCTAAATAATCCTTAGTAATTTGTTGTTGTTAAACCCCTTGTTTTTGTTTTATTCTGTGCTTTGTCGTCATTGCTTTTCGCGTTCGGCTTCTCTGACTTGTCAACACATCTTGTCTATAGGTATTGCCTGACTTATCTACCCGGTTTCTCATTTGCCCTCTTCCTACCTTCTTCTTTCCTTTTTTCAATCTACCTCACCCAACCCATTTCTCTCTTTCTCTCTCCTCTCTCTCTCTCCTCTCTCTCTCTCTCTCCTCTCTCGCCTCCCTCTCTCTCTCTCTCTCTCTCTCTCCTCTCTCCTCCCATCTCCACTCTCCCTTCTCCTCTTGAACCCCCCTCACTATTAGTTCCTTTGATTTATCCTTTTCAGTATGCCGTCCCCTGCAATATACGAACTGCCATTCAACCACCAGCTTCACGACGAAGACTTTCCGCGCATCACTAATTGACTTTTTCACCAACCCTAAATGACACATCATCAAACGATTCCCTGTGCATCAACCTGTCACTACCAAAGCTCTCCCGCAATTGGTACATCTACAGAGTTAAAAAACACCACCTACAAGACTACAACCTTAAATTCTTTACAATACACTAGTTATCCCATACCTTAGCTACTATGTAACTCATTTGGGCCTCCAACTATCATTCACGGCTCAACCAAACTAAACATCACACAGAAATGGGCCGTCCGCACTATCACAAACCCACCACCCAAACTCATATTTCGCCCATATTTTCACTCACTGAAAACACTTTAAATTTAGAGCACCTCAACCAACTTCAAACAGCGCTCTTTCATGTTTGACTATCACAACAATCTTTACCTCCTAACTTCAGCAATTACTTTACCAACAAAAACCAAAGACAATCCTAGCTACACACCAGACAAGCCGACAAACTTCATTTTACACTCCCAAAAATCTACTCTTGAAAACACTTTATCAGTATAACGGCGCAAAAACTTTGAATGATTCTCCAGAATCTATCACGACAATACAAAACAAAATACTTTTATTAAGCTCAACTGAAAAAACTTTTCATCAAACCAGATAATTCTTAATAAATACTCACCAAGTCCTTGTTTCTCCCCTCACTTTGTGTTTCATCTCATTTCTATCTTTATTCCTGACTTTTTCTCACCTCTACTCTTCAACCTCTGCTTCCTCATTATGCAATAGTATTACAACCTCAGCAAGTTATGTTGAGAAGTCTGTTTTTCTTGTCCAATTCCGTAGCCTGTATCCCGTTAAGTGTTTGGCTAGTTTAGTTTGTGTTTGTTTTTGGTATGTATTTTTTTTAAATGACCTATGTAAATTTTAGATCATCCCTTTACTTGAGTATTTTTGTAAATTGTAATTATTGTATATTGAGTATATTTTATTTATGGTTACAGGGCCAGCAATAATATAAGCCCAATTGGGTTGTCCCTACATGGTCCTAGCAATCATATCCGCACCTGTTCATCTTAGCTTACAGTTTTACAATTGATACTTTAAGTATGATGTACTGTCATATATTTATACGTATTTACATTTCTGTCATGTACGATATGTTTAGTGCTTGAATAAAATAACTTGCACTTGAACTTGAAAATGAAAAAGGAAACCAGAAAGTTGTCAAATTACTAAACCAGATTTTAGAGTGATTAAACACATGCGAATAGTCTAATGATATTGATCTATGGGTAATTTGGCATTTACTTATTAATTACACTAGTATAGGTTTTTCCAGGTAGTTTAAAACATTTTCATTATATTTCTACTCTCGTTAACTTGGTTTTTCGTCCAAGAAAACGGAAATGTGGCGTGTTTATTTATACAATTTCGTCTTTGATCAATTATATTAAACATTTGCATCAATAACATTAACTATTTTCATTCGTCAAAATTCAATTTAATTTGTGTCACCCATGGCCCATCATCTGCATGTACAAACCAATTTCGTCTTTGGTCATTAATTTAACATTTATCTCAGTATATTTTCGGTCTCTGTGGTTTGTATTATAGGCAGTGGCTAAGAGTTAGACCTAACAACATCAGCAAAATTATCATAATCTACCTATGTACCTTTCGTTCTTTCTTTCACCTATTTCTTTCTTTCCACCTCATTTTGCCTTTTCATTTTTTTTTTACTTTCTTTTCACATAATTTATCTTTCTTTTGTATCATTATTTTATTTCTTTATTCTTTTAGTTTCCTAATCTTGATATGTATTCTTTGTGCTGGTAGATAAACCCAAATGAAAAGACGAAAAAAATATCATAAATTTTGCGATGTGACAGGGCCTACCTTTTAGTCAGGGCCTATACATACTGCACACGAGGACAACTATACTGAGTTGTTAAATTGAAATATATGACCAAAAGGACGCATTGCTTTGTTACATTTGGAGATGAACCATGGATTACGACGAAATTAATTGGTCTTGACCGAAATTGCCATGAACATACGTTAATTTTGATTCATTCAATGCTTAATATAATTGGACCAAAGACGAAATTGCTTCCTTTTAACAAATGCACATTTCGGTGTTCATGGACGAAAAAAACTACAGATATGAAAATTAATGAAAAAAGTTTTAAAACTATGGGAAAAACCTAAACTTTCATTTCAATCGAGATAATTCGGGATCTTTATCTCCTCACGATAATTTCGTGATACGGTAAAGCCGCGGTACACCCACCCCCCACGGAGTTTATAGCAAGAGTATAAGTATTATTCAGTGAAGATATTCATTATATTTAAAAATATACTTAGTCGATGTCGCTGTTGATACGTCCCCCTGGAGTTTTGGGAACCTATTCAATTAAGTAGGAGAGGGGTCAACCTAGCTCTCCGGGAAAATGAAGAATTCCAAATGCACGTGCCACACCGGATATCTTGGAGGACACCTCCCAATCATTTAACTCACTCAGCTTGCCACTGAATACAATTTTAATTCATGTAGGACGCACTATAGTGGATTTCAGGCAAGGATGTGAAACGGCATTCAAAACAGTCGTCCGTGATGGGCGCGGACATTTTGAATATTGCACGAAAAAATTATTAGGTGGGTGCTTGTATTACACAAGAATGTCAATTCGATACAAAACAATCCGCCAAAATATCAGTTGTTGGATGTGGCGGTGCTATTGGGTGGTTAAATTTTGTCCTACCCATTCCACACAACGAATTGTGAAATGGACACATCAGTCGTCTTGATTTAATAAACCCCCTCAATGAATAAATCTTTGACTAAGGACGCGAAGTGGCATTTGAGAAAAAAAGAGTATCTGAGCACAATGATCCAGGTAAACTATTATTACACCTGTCCTCCTCTAACACATACATAATTTGTATCACTACGATTAGTGTCTATGCAAAGCGGCACCCACAGCATATGGAAGAAGCGGAGGCAGCCATGCTTTCTATGTTGGCTACTATAGGTTTTCTTGTGGTCGGCACAAACAACATGCGAGACGGTGAATTTCTAAAGATTACGTAACGTTTTGCCCTCTCTATCTTATAGAACCTCTTGATTTCAGGCTTAAAAAACATTGCTTCCACAATAACATGATTAAACAGAGTCCCTCCGACCTATTGAATTTTTCACCTCCGCAGAAAGAGAACGGTACGGGGGTCACAAATGAGATGAATCGAGTATAAAGTATAATACTAAAAAAACACGTTTTGACTGTTGACTGTTCTCATGTGAGGACCCGCAATAATCATTTTGATTTGTTTATTCATTTTAAAATTAACATCAGTGCGGTACCGACCGGGGCAGGGGGAGGGGGAAAGTTGTCCCTCTGGATCGAAAAAAAGAGGGACGATATGGGCTAAAAATGAGCATGTTATCCATCTTTTTCGGGGGAAATTGCACAACCAATTTTCAGTCCAAATTTGGGCAAAATTAATAAGTTTGGGCAATTTACGCGATCTACGCGCGTATTTGAGCAAATCACATGGACGATGTACGAATTGTTCCCTCTGGCGGGACGACTTGGGAAATTGCCCCTCTGGATTGAATGCCTCAGTACGCACTGTATACCATAGGTCGATTTTCGTATTTTCGCCAATAAGAAATTACAAATTTCAACCAATGTTTGTACTAAAGAATAAAAGCGTGTGACCTTTCATATAGGGAGATTATTGGGGCTATTAACTTTACATTGTACAAACGAAAATCAATGATTTCATTATTCTAACGACAACCTGATACTGAAATCTTTCGTTTACACCTTTAAGGAAAAGTAGTACGTTTATGTGCTCTCGAAAATGTTTGAAATTCAATGTTAACATTTAAAAAAAACTTCAATTTAATTTAATAGTTTCATTTTTTTAAAACTAATCTTGGTATCAAATCATCAAATGTAATTAAATTTGAATTCGAATTGTGTCAAACGTGGACACATTATTTGAGTGAGTAACCGATGGCTAATATGATTTTTAAGTGTATATGGGAGTGGCGGTTAGGTTTTCTATTAAAGGGGTATGAGAGATTTCTTCTTCAATTGTATAAAATTATATAATGAACGAAGGAACAACATTTTAAAAAGAGGCAATCGTTTACGAAAGAAAAAGCAAACGAAAACAAACAAAGACAATAAAGACTTCCTTATTTAGATTCAGGCATTACACATACAATGGTAAAAATATCGTCCATTTTACCAGTATTTTACTGTATGCAATTCTGCTAACAAATTCTTGCACCTAATACAGTATATATACTCTAAAAATAAAAGTTAAATCAAAGACGAAAATAGTTATTATTTGGCAAGTTCCCTACGAGCGTGAATGTTGTTAGGGACTTATATCACTGACTAACACCAACAATGTTTCACATGGGAGTATCAGCTATACACAGAGTTTTTTTTTTAAAAACTATGAGGGACCAACCATTTTCCTCAAAATTACGTCAGCCAATCGTTTCACTGAAATTAACGCCATTTGCACTGACGAAACCACTTGAAATTATAGGGCTATCACAAAATTCAACCCAATTTTTGTCTTACCGGTTGTTTAAAATATTTAGACAAAATTACAGTGTGCTGTTTAAATATACCGAGAATATGACTGAACTCGTCTTTATGGAATTTGAAGGAGATTCCACTTATAACAACAGGTCTGAAAATTGGACATCAATTTACAAGTATTTCCCTTTTTTCAAATACAGTATTTTTTCAAATGTTTACAGCATTTCCTTTACCTATGATGTCATTTTGCAGTGTATTTTGCTGTTTAAAATACAATTAGTTTCATGACAAAATTTTGAGCAAGTTGTGGAAAAACAAATATTAACCAAACGTGGAAAAATTGTCTACCAAAGTTCTCTTTTCAGAAAGCATTTGTACTAGGAAAAACGTTCATTCCCTAAAATTTCAAAATGGCGAAAATATATACATGTTAGTAGCTCAATTTGCGAAAAAACGGAGACGCTATTTTTTTTCAAATGACCAACAAACCACGCTATAGAAAACAACTATAGCATATAGGAATTCGTGATACGTGTCTGAAAAATAACTGTTAAATTTAAAAAAAAGGAAATTGAATGTATTAAAGAAATAGTATCCTACTGAGCATCTTAATTAATATGTTATTCGATGATATGACATTTTTAACTAAAAAAAAATAAATGATTTCAATTCAACATGCATGATGACAAGTCACACGGATATTCGCGAATTAGTGATCTCGGCTTGTATACGAACTCACAAGAGACGGGGACCAGCGCCGATTCTCCCAATGGTGGCTTACCCGTTAACTTTTTCATCAATTACCATTGTAGTATCCCATGCAGCGCGTTGAATCAGTGATTTGGACTGGCGTTTTTATTTAGTAAATCGGAACAAATATGATCACCAGGGAGGGTTTAAAACTTGAACTGTAAGGCAATTGGGAGTCATAGTTTATGAAGATTAGGGTTGCAAGTCAACAAACCAGTTAATGCGTTTATGATGGAAAAATGCTAGGTAATATCTAGAAAAATTCGATAAATTTCAGGAATTTTAAATTATGCAAATTTCGACAAAGAGCGATGGATTTGCAAATATAAAGGTATTTGTCTTTTGAATTTCGTGAATCTGGCTCACCACCGTTGCACAACAAGTCGCATGTTGAAGATACTTCCGTCTTTTAGTAGGAAGATTTTTGTACAAGTACTAAGTGTTAAAAATATATGCAAATTTATGTTAATCAGCCTATTTGTTTTATGTTTTTTTTTAAAAATGGTAAGTGTTTAAAAACCCAAAGGAAGCTTTGTGTTAATAAAAACTTGTAAAAAACTTTTGGGGGGACTCTTCAAATATTTATCTTTCTTTATCAAAAAAAAAATCTATTGTACTCAACTTTCGATTCAGTTCGTTTTGACTTGAGATCTGCTCCCTAATGGCTATTACCTTCTGAAAAGTACTAGAGGTGAACGATGGGTTGAATCTACTTACGGAAAAAAAAAAGGATATGTTATAATACAAATTTAAGTAATTCAATATTGGGGATTTATTTGGCTTAGATATATACCTTAGCAGGCAATTAATTAATAAGACTAATCACATAACTTTTAATATGCTGATAGCTCATTTGAATTTTGTCATGACCCTGCCTAACTGTGTAAGCAGTGGCGTACAACCAGCTTTATTTCAGGGGGGCAGAGGGGGGCCACACACATTTTCAGGGGGGGGGGCAAGCCCTTTCATGGGCGCCCAAATTTTCCATGCTCGCTACGCTCGCCGGTTAGACACAATTTTTTTTCACAGTCGGATCGAATTCGAGGGGGGGGGGGGGGTAGGGGGGTTGGCAACTTACTATACGTCCTTTGTGAGTGCGTAATAGGCCCATTCTTTATACATCTATCAATGCGTCCCTGTAACACCCAAACAATGCACATTAGCATGATTCACATTTCTTAGTCGAGTTATAGTTAGGTATATGGTGGCTTATGTAAATACACAAATCTGCAGAACAAAGTTTGTACAGGGTTCAAATTTTACAGGGACACCTGAAACGCGATTCTTAAGTGCCTCAAGTGGTGCCTTAAGAAACTTAAGGCTGTACATATTACCAACTATACCTTTTCGGACTCCTTATGGTTTGACACATAATATGGTATAATTTCACATGATTGAATCCATTTAAAAATTTGACCCGGTACAATCTTTGTCTGGGCCCCCTCCTTAATACCAAATTTGCAGCACTTAAGAATCCGCGTTTTCAGGAAGTCCCTGTCCAGTCTATCTACTTTAATCACTCAAACCTTTTGTACTTGAGATGTGTTACAATGTGTGCTAGCTCCAGGTCTATTGGGGCACGTAACCTTTCGCTCCAGGGTATAGTGTTTTTATGTGGCATTGGCTTGTATATTTGTTTATTTTTAGTGATTGTAGCTAACCTTTTTTACACTTTGTCATTTTAATTTTGGTTCTATTACCTTAAAGCCTCCTTAAATAAAAACAAACCAACAAAGAAGAAACCAACTGACATCACGTTTTCGACAGATCGGTTTTTGTTTGCCCCCACACACACCCACTGACGTGTCAAAGTTTCTCCTATGTAAAAACAAACAAAACAAAGAAGAAACCACTGAACTCACGTGTCGACAAATCGTGTTTTTGTTTGACCCCACACACACACACCCACTGCCCGTGTCAAATATTTCTCGCATGTAAAAACAAACAAAACAAAGAAGAAACCACTGACATCCACGTGGTCGACTAGCGGGTTTTGTTTGACCCCCCCCCCCAACACACACACACCACACACACACGCCACACCCACTGACGTCCAATGTTTTCTCCTGATGTAGGCTTCGCTGTTGTTGCTGTATCGTTCGTTTTAATCGTGTTGCCGTAAAGGGGACCGATTTTCCTGCTTCTTCCTATGTTCATGAGAACAGTACAAGAAAAAAACAAATTGATTTAAACGATACCAAGACCAGTATGACACGGGGTCCTATCTTCCTAGAAGCACACATTTACGTCAGGGATACGTGATGAATACCAAAATAAAGAATGATTATACGCCTTAAAGGTGCTTGTTCCGATGTATGGTTTACGTGTTCTCTACTTGATATGAGAACTTGGCACTTGAGTTGCTTGTACGCACTGACCACCAAGTAGTGGGTTATACATCCGACATCAAATGAGGACGCTATTGGCCAAATGTGAAAATGTTGCAACGCACTTGGTCCCTATTCACTATTTACATCCTTGAATGTGTGCTAAAATTAAACACATATTTCGAGTATCATTTTCAACCGAATGCAAAACACCCCTTCAATGAAAGTTCGATTTGAGCAAATGTTATCTCACAAACGGTGTCAAGACTCGCAATTGTAATAACCTATTCAATATGACGTCAGCCACCAGACATGTTGGTGGACAAGATCATAAGTCCATGACTAATACACTAAGCTGTCAATCGATCCATGTTTAGCGATTGCAACAGGGCTCCATTGACAGGTGATGTATTGTATACTGGAATGCGTCTAATCTTGTCCACCAACATGGCTAGCTATAGAATACGGTCTATTTACTCTGGTGGAAAAATGTGCTAATAGGTTTGCAGCGTGAAATGCCCGAGGATCACTGAACCGAAGAAATGGTATATGTTGCGTTTTTGTTTTTGATAAAATGTCCATAGGCCTTACCAGATATTTTTACAAAATTTACTTAAAATAGCACAATTTGGCATAAAATTGCATAAATATTTGTTCTGACTGATTTTTTCCAAAAAACTTATATTTAAAATTACATATCATATCACTATGCGGTTGCATTTGTTAGAGGACATTTCGTACACTGCAAAAACGCGCTTGGATTTTTTTTTTTTTTTGCACCAAGGCAAGCGCAACTAAAGTTAGCACGATACTAAAAATATAAACCAAATATATTGCAGCTTTAAAAATCGCCGGCTGAAACAAAAAAAATGGTACCTAGGAACCCCCCTTCTGCAGTTTAAGTTGTAATATTGAATCCTTCTTAATCTTTTTTCTGAGCGGCCAGCGCACACACTGTTGAAAAACACCCATTTGCGCTTGGCCGGACTCGCAGCGGCAGTCTCCTTATACTACTGTATTTCATTAACTTAGATGTCCTGGTTGTTATTAATATTTTCCAAAGATACGCACGTTGAAATAAATCACGAAAAGAAAGTGTTTGGGTACTTTGGACCTAATACTTTTTTTACAAAAGGAATGGGACATTTTAAACCTCAGAATCTATTGAAATCTTGGGTAGGTTCACCTCTTTTTGAAAATGAGCGAATAAATGTTTTGGTACCATTAGCAATTACGTTTTGTGGAAGGCTCCATTGACTTCCACTTTGTATGTATTAAAAGTTGTTGTCGGAGGATGTATTTACGATCATTATGTCCGCCCGCTGGTATGAATGAATAATGCCACTTTTTTCAACAGGATAAAATCCGAACCGTTGTTATTTGCACAATTCAAAAGCTTACCAACGAGATGATATTCAAGGTGTCACACTGCATTAACTTGAATGGACGGCATTACAGGAGAGCTGTATCATTCTTTTGTTCATAACCAAATGAATAAACAAGACAGGACGGTGCCTCTATTTAAAGTATCGGTATTTCAACATGCATTTATATACACCCATGCATTAATGCACGCGCAAACACCTGAAATCAAAGCAAGGTCCACGAATCAATAATTGTTCGTATAAACATACTTTGGAAGCGCCCCTAATTCATGAATGGGTCTGCCATCAAAGTTTCAGGGTCAAAAGTCAATATTCACCTGGACCCAGTTTGTTGTCGTTTGCCAATAAAAATCAGTGTAAATTGAATAAAACTCCAAAGAAGAAATATGCTTTCAAGTTGGAACCCAATGATCTTGTTGGGTCCAATGATGAATATCAACTTTTCTTTCGTGATTTTTTTCGAAAGCGTATATTTTTTGAAATAATTAATTAAAACCGGACATCTAAGTTAATTGAACAGACAATAGTGACGGCGCCCTTACCAATAAGCTAACAAGCCAGGTTGGCAGAGGAGCCCTGGGGGCCACTTGTATTCAAAGGTGAATATGATGCGTGAACAAGGACTTTCAAAATGCACCATAAAACACGTATTTTCACCGACTAAAAAACAAGCTAAAACATACCCTAAACAAGTATTTTTATCTGTTTATGGTACCCTCAACAAGTGCGCAGTGCATTGAATCGTAAATATACCCTTTATTATCTTGCTTTGCTTTACTTCCCAAGTTCCGATTACAATATTTTGGATGATTTTGATCCCTGCTTAGTGAGATATAACATGACAATTTCAGGGTTAAGTAAAAAACATGCCCTTTTTTCCATACTTTGCTGTTTTTGACACCCTAAACGATGTACGCGCGTACATCGCCTGTTGGAAAAAAGACACCCTTTTTACGCGTTTTCTTGTTCACGCATCATATCCACCTTTGAATACAAGTGCCCCCCCGGGCAGAGGAGCGATAGATATTATCTATAGGTGTTAGGTCCGAAAGGTGTCCATCGCTTTCCTAGCGGATAGCATCAGAACGGCATGATTACATATACAATTTATATTTGTTTTGAAATTTTAACTACTTAGTTCTCCAGGAAGACAAGGATGAATATTTATTAATCTTTTCCTGGGGACGGCCAGCGCACACAACTGTTGGAAAAAAACATGCCCTTGGCCGGACTCGCACCGGCAACCTCCGTATTACTAGTGACGGCGCCCTTACCAATTGAGCTAGCAAGCCAGGGTTGGCAGAGGAGCGTCTCCAGGAAAAAGATTAATAAATATTCACTCTCTAAATGCAAAAGAGTGAATTTTACTCTTTTAGAGTGACTACAGGGCCCACTCCGAAAAGAGTGAAATTTCAAACCCTTTGAAGATTATGTTTTTGTTCAAATTTTTTCTTGATAATGTAAAAAAATAATAACAATTTATCATTTTGTAAATAATCAAGAGAAAATTTGATCAAAAAATGTTTTTTGAAAGGTGTGAAATTTCACTCTTTTCAGAGTGGGCCCTGTAGTCACTCTAAAAGAGTGAAATTCACTCTTTGCATTTAGAGAGCATCCTTGTCTGCCTGGAGAACTAAGTAGTAATACAAATATAAATTGTATATGTAAATATACCGTTCTGATGCTATCCGCTAAAAAAGCGATGGACACCTTTCGGACCTAACACCTATAGATAATATCTATCGCTCCTCTGCCAACCCTGACTTGTTAGCTCGATTGGTAAGGGCGCCCTCACTAGTAATACGGAGTTTGCCGGTCGAGGCCGGCCAAGCGCATATGGGGTGTTTTTTCAACAGTTTGTCGATTCTCGTGGCCGTCCTCCAGGAATAGCTTTAATAATCGCCTGGACTAATAGTTAAAATTTTCAAGACCTAATAGTTTACTGCTTTATTATCGGCCAATTTAGCGATATTGGACAATATTACATTGTACAATCAGTTTTACTTCAACCAATCCAAAATTGTTTACTCTAGCATTAAACAAATACAATGACTGAATAAGACGTCATGAAGTCGCTTTTTATACTAGTAACATGGGGAAATATCAGTTTTTGGTTTATTTTTTCATATACAATTTTTTGACCCCAATTTTCCGAATACGAATTTCAGTGGCATCTGGAAAATCAAGGGTGTCATTTTTTAAATGTGTTCTTCGTGATATTTAAATAGGGGAAAAGTTATTAAAGGGTGAATAATACATGTTTAAAATTGTTTTTAAACTTTATACCATCTCTTTTCGTTTGCTAATAAGGTTTCTAAAAAGGTATAGTTTTGCCATAGCATTACGACCTATTGTTTTAAAGTACATAGGCTCAAAGAAATGTCAAGGTATTATTTATAGAATGGTCTCATTTTGTGTTGAACCGGTTTTAATCGTTTCTTGGGTCGTACTAAATAAGAAATGTATATAAAGTTCTGTGTTTCACATTTGCCAAGTGAGGACTTTTACAGGTATGACAAGTGTCTCCCCAAGACCCTGTGGACCACGGCCATAGTGCAATCGTAATTATCAATCAAAACGTCATTGACAACGCGATCTGTATAAGTGTTCGGGCTTCTATATCTAAGACGAACAATTTGGCACCATTTTAAAAAACAAACATAATCTGAAAGTTTTAACCCCAGTGTGACCTTGAAAACTGTTTTTGCTTGGTCACTCATTTCTATAACCCTCCGGCATCAGTCGTGCAACTATACCTTTTTAATCCTTGAAAGGTACTGAACTAGGGTATACTTTACAACACATTTTGACCGCCATTTATAGTTTGACCCCTGTATCAATCCCGACCTTGCCCCCAGAATACATCAAGCACACATTTTTAAAATGACACCATGATTTTTGGAATCCTCATACAATTTTGGATTTAGAAAAACCTTGGTGCAAGATTGTATATGAAAAGGTGTTCACAAAATTACAGCTCCACATGTACTATACCGCACAACCCGTAATTAGTTCATTGTCTGCGCGGCATACTGCCACCCTGCTTGGTTATTGGTAGCGTATTGGTATCTCACGTGCGTGTTGGACTACGAATACCGAAAACAGAAGCCATCGGGGGGAATATATCAACGATGGCTTCTGTTTCGGTATTGCGTTCGCTGTTGTAAATAAGCACAGGAATAAAGATGGCAGCTTCCATATTGTTGTGACATTCGTGATCATTTGGTTCGGAATAATCTGGATTTTTTTCGCAGGAATACTCCAATTACCATGAAAACCATCTGGTACTTCTTATTTAGGGATATTTCATTATATATGTGCCGATAGATTGAAGCAATAAATTCCTTTGTTAAACTTTCCCCTTTCTTTATAATTATTCGTCTTTTTTGTAATTACGGCGTAAATTCTTGTTGTGTTTCCTGTGAAATGTTTCTTCTTCACCTCTTCAATCTTGTTAATGTACATTCAGGTCCTTCCTCTCTCATTGCGTATTAGGACGTAACAGGGTGTGCTGATCGCTGGGGGGCTCAAGAATTGTCCCGATGTTTACCTTTTTGGGCCCGCAAATACAGGCTTTTAATTGACGCATTTTTTCGCAACGCCTTTGTGAAGATGCGAGGGTGTGCAGACACTGGAGGACGCAGGCAATGTTTTAACATCAAGTACATTCAATTTCTTAATTTCCTCCTCTTTCATTCTCTCTTTCCTTTCCTTTCACTCTCCTTCGTTTCTCTTATCAATACGATACATCGTTCTTGTTTTCAATTGGCTTAATATTCGCTGAAATACTAAAACCAATCCTTATTGTAACGGCGACCTTTCATTACACTTTATAGGAGGAAATACTTGTATATACACACACTGGCCAAAAGTATTGCAAAATCCAGAAAAACAATTTATATTAAAACATGATTTAAAATTGCATAAGGAGTTCTAGACTGCACATTACGTCTCTATGTTTCTTCTGTTAGAATTCTAGTGAAACTCTTGTTTACTTGTTTTGTGATTGTAATACAATGTCTGCATAATGGGAAACCCCACTTCTTTTATTAGAAAGAAAACTGGTGACAATGTAGATTTCAGTAAATTTGATAAAATGTTTGGTGTGGATGCCACTATCACTGAAGGTTACACACCACTAACTCACTTATACACAGTAGTCTATGGAAAAATGGCAACTTTGAGCATGTTTCTTTCACATTTAAAACTCTCACAGAGGAAAAACAACAACATCACCCCAAAGTACAAGCTGAAATCACCAAATAACCAAATTTTGAACATATGATGACCAGAAAAATTTTTAGTTACGAATCACCAAACTCGAACGATGTCAGACCGGCAACCCAAGATTCTCTACAGTCGCCAAAGCTAGTAATTTGCAAATCGATGTGAAATTGATGAGCGCGGAGTAAATTGTCTCAAATTCACTGTCCAAATACCACTTAGTTTGAGAAAACATACCAGTCTACCATGTCAATCATGAAATTCCATCACTTTTTTAATATAACTAGTGCATTTTCAGACATTTTAAAACACCTTTTCCAGATGCCATGCACGAAAGTAGTCCTCCCAAGATTTTTGATCCTTACGGCAGCCAGGTTAGTGGTGTATAACCTGAACATCATTCCTGTATTAATTTCCTCATCCTTCTCTTGAAATTTTATATTCACCGGTGTAGATTTCAACAATCAAACCCTAGTTTTCAGGCTTTTTTATGTTGGTAAGGGTTAAAGGATTAAGTTTAAAACTGAATATAAAACTACAGAGCATAATAATAACCTGAGCAAGCATTTAAAACAAAATTCTTTCAGTTTGGATGATGATCGATATCATTTTTTTTTTTTATATTTTTGGCTTATGGCATACCATCCCAGGATTTTTCTTGTTGTTGTTGTTGTGTGTGTGTGTTTGTTTTTGTCCTTGTCTTTTGTCTTTTGTACAGTGTTTTGTGGTCATGGTGTTATTTTGATGGTTTTGTTTTGTGATGACCTTTACAATTAAATATATACAATGTATTATGCTATGGTGTGGTTGTGTTTGGTAGACCATTTCTGTATGTTTTTCCCAACTCTGCCAACCCAAAGTACAGGTAATAAAAATGGAAAAAAATGGCTACTCAAGTTCATCTGGGAAAAAAATATGGCCAAATGTTGACCTGTTTGTGCAATATTGACATTTTTATGTTTCCCCAAGATCTGTCAGACCCGGGGGGGGTGGGGGTGGCAGGGGAAAGAATTAAGTGTTTAGTAGGGGCTTGTGCCTTGCTACAATATATCTAG
>JAMKCH010037566.1:0-14464 GCA_023653785.1 Ophioderma brevispina | reverse complement strand
GATGTATACCTGTAATATTTAATTGTATAGTCAAAAAATAATAATATAATTATAAATTTAAGTAAGAGATGTATGTCTTTGACCACAAGAAACTCATACATGTATCTATCTTGTTGTATGATATGCATTCTTAAAATTCAATGCAACGACCAATTTCTCCCCATCAAGAATATTTTGAACCCAGGAAAATTGCCTTATAACTGGATATGTCATCTCGCAATAATAATAAAAGTCTAAATTAAAGTATGAGATATATGCGTTTGACCAGTGTAAACACACAGCTGGCAATTTTGTTTGTTAAAATTTAAGATGGCGGTCAATATGGCCACATTCAAACAATTTAAAACCGTAAAAATTACCATATTTTTGTCGTATATCTAGACATAGCACCCAAAAAGAATGATAAAAGTGCAAATTCAAATATGTCTAATATCATTAGTAACTCATAAATGCTATTTTTGTTTCAGTAGTTTTTCTTAAATTCAAGATGTCGGCTACTAAAGCCGCTTTCAAGATTATTGAACTCGGTAATATTAGCCGCCATCTTTATTTTCAAATAGGTCAACCAAACAAAAATACCAGCTTTGAGTTTTAATTGCTCAAACGCACATTTCTCATACTTTAACTCACATTTTCATCCTAATATAAGGTAACTTTTAAGTTTTAACACATTTTGAAGGCGGACAAATTGGCCGCCATGCATATTGAATGTTAAATATACTCACTAAGAAAAACGGCAGATATGAGTTTCTAATAGTCGAATACATTCCTTAATTTATTTTCTCATTTTATTACTATACGACTAAATAACACAGGCATTTAGCACTTTTATATTTTGTAGATCTTTGAGGCGGCCATGTTGGCTACCATCTTGGATCCGAAGCAAAACAACAATACAAATATGCATGGCAAGCGGTCAAAATGGCTCTAGAAGAACAATTTCTGTGTCTTGTTGTTGAGATACGGTGAAAACTATATTTTTCTGTAATGGCGATCCTAATTTGCATAAATTTACCTAAAAATGGCACGTGGGACAATTTTTGAATTTTTTAACATAGCTAATCGTTTTCTACGCATTTTTTCTGATATAGAGACATTGATTAGAAATTGGTTTCAGGGGGAGTGCACGAGACACCCTTCTACCCACTTAACTAATTCTATTAAAGGAAATATGTCATGATTCTGAATATTTGGAAAATTTGGTATGGATGGAAAGCTTAAGTAACGTAGATTACATATAAATCAAAATAAGTTGAAAATTGTCCACATTTGTTGTGTATTTTGGCCTTTTAATTTCCCGCCCAATAGCTTACTCGAAAACGATTCCGACAAATCCACATCGCAGGCAAATGGTGACGTCAAAGTGATGACCATCCATAATTTACGTCGTTGTGACCATCATATCGCAGTGTTGCCACTTCAATAATAATTAAACACAACGAAATGAAACAAAATATGTCATTCTGTAACTTTTTTTCTAATTTTATTATTACTTTCATTAATCCATCAATATTACAGTGTCAGCAATAACAATTCGAGTCAACACGATGTTTTGGTCATCACTTTGACGTCACGAGGAGAGCAAAATTGGGCGTGAAGCCGTGGCGAAAAATCCGCCCGTTTTCTTCGTATGTCAAAAAAGCAAAAATTAAAATGCCTCTATTTTGTTAATTTTACATCAAATTGTATTATTTTTTCGGGAATTCGTGATGTATGTACATATATTTTATGAATGTAAGTCAAACTGAGCTTGACAAAAATCTTGACATATTTCCTTTAAGATGAAAACTTTATATACTTAAAGCGGGTCATCCCCTTTAAATATGTTGATAATCGGATTAGATGACTCTCACAGGCCTATTTCACAAGCTTTTCATGACTTGTATATGTGTTACCTTAAAGTTCGACTCAGCAATTTCCCGAGAAGTGCGCCCTCAATTCTCAACAAATCGTGTTTTGTTTGTTGGGGTATCATACATAATGCCTGTCCATACTAATCACTGTGTGAAACAGCTAAGCTCAAATCGAGTTCCTTCCTAATATAAAATCACACTTTGTTATAAAATTCCTGAATCCGTAATTTTCTGGATCCGGGATTTGGTTATACCCCAGTACCCTATGGCACTGTCTGTACACCATGCATAATGTTTCCTGCAACAAAAGAAAATTGATCTCAAACTGGGAATGAGCATTCTAGGTGACTATAACTTTAGTTCTGCTGAGGTGGACTATTTTAATTAATACCCACAAAACTATATTTGAAAATCTCTTAGTCAACCTTTAACAGAGGATTCATTCATTTACCATTTGGATTAAGGTGCAACGAGAAGGTTTCGGGCATCAATATAATTGCCGTGCATATGTAGTGATTCCATAATGGAATATTAAGTTTTAATCAGTCAGTGAAATGGTGTAACGACATATTTCACATATATTTCACAAGTATTTGTCCTGATTTTAAAGCTTTGTTCGAAAAACAACCCCTTTTAAGGATAATTGAGAACTGTTTCTACAAAATTATGACATTTACAATTTGGTATTAGCAAATAATGTTTGACATTGCAATATAAACAATCAATCACCTTTTATTTTGGAGCATTTCTATAGCAAAATGAACTTTTATCAATGATTCAGTAACGCATTTGTACTTATTTCTTGTCATTGATCGATTTTTAACACCGATTGGTGTTATCTTATTGCTGAATTGATAAGTATTTTATTTGTTTAGTTTTCTTATTTTTATCATATTATCACGATCGTTGGAAAATATCTAGTATTTTTAATTATATTTTTGTCACTGAGCGCTAAAATGACACCAATTTTATTTCTATCATGAATTGGTGTTTTTAGAAAACTGTTTTTTGTATTAACAAACACCAAATGTTCGATACCCTTATTATTGATCGATCAAATAACATTTTATTGGGTAAGCAGATGCCCTGCCTCAGCGTTTTTCCATTGCTCGACATTGCTCCCGGGGCCTTTGTTCAGTGAGTAGGTAATCCGGCCAACCTTTCATTTCAAGACCCTTCCGCCGGAAACATTCGTTGGCGCGTGATCCATCCATTGACACGATTTTACTAAATTGTTCTAAATCATGGCGAAGCACAAGAAAGACGTACTTCATTTTATAACTGAAATGCAACTTTCCCGTTTGATTTGTCTGAAATGTTGTCATTGATTAGGGTCACTTCCGGGCCAGACAGCCAAAATGGGGGATGTACTCTGTCGACCTTTGAAGTAGAAAGTAGCGACGCGGGCGTATACATTGACTCGCTTTCAGCGCGCGCGAGGTAAGCACAAGCGCACTTTTAAGCCCACACACTGAAAGCGGTACTTCAGCCGAGACAAAGTATAACAAGGGTATCGTTCTATGCAAGACGTTGTCTAGAACGGTCTCAAAATAAACACTAAAAAGCAAAAAAAAAATTCCTAATACAGAATAAACTGCAATATCATATTGCGTTCATTAACCACCCTCGACAGAGAAAATAAAACATGCACAGCAACATTTTTGAGCATCGCATGTCAGCCATCAAATAGGATCAAGCTTTTTTTGTACGCCATAAAAAATGTGCACATAATGTAAAAGGTTTTAACAAACAAATATATATAGCCAAAGGTCTTTCAGTAAAGCAGCATAGCACCAATATAAAATGTAAAGACCCGGTGATAGGACCCGGATCAAACTTAGGGAAAATCCTAAGAAAAAGCAGCAAAGCATTTATATATTATAGCTAGCAAAATAATATATAATGGTGAGATTCCCAATTTTAATTCCTAAGTGAAATTACCCGAAAGCCAAGCAAACAGAATGTGTGAAATACACCCAACCCTGACGTGAATTTACGCAAGGCAAGCATTTATGCATTATAGCGAGCAAAATAATATAATGGTGAGATTCCCAATTTTAATTCCTAAGTGAAATTACCCGAAAGCCAAGCAAAAACGAATGTGTGAAATACACCCAAACCCGACGTGATTTACGCAAAGGCAAGCAGAAAAATAGCAAAAAATAGCAAAACTGAAGCCTTAAGCATTACTAGCATTTACTCAATATATTTTGGAACATACTCGAAAGATGGTTCCGAGCATCTTCGCAGGAGAGTTACCTGCGAAGAAGTTGCATATCTAATATAATAGAGTTTAATATATGCAAAATGAAATCTATTACACTTTATATCATTTTATTTTGAAAATTATGCAACAAAATACCCGAGAGAATGTTTTCGAGCATCCTCGCAGGGAAACACCTGGAGACTAGTTGCATATTGGATAGTTAATTATAACTTAAATATTAAAATTGATATAAACCAAAATGCTCAAAACAGAAGAATTTAATCCATAAGCTATCAAATCATAATTGTTTCACATAAAATAAATCACCCCAAAACGTATACGTGTATTACATTCGCTAACCTGATACGAAGAGCATTATGAAAAACTAGTGTACTCCACAAGCTAAAATAGGGAGTGGTGGTGGGGAGAAAAATAACTTGATCCTTCTTTGACGCAGTCTGACATGGAGTGATACCAGAATAAAATAACCTGCTGACAAAAGGATAAAGGCCCCCCCCGCCTGAATGGATGATACAAAAAAGGTAAGAAACAAGCCACGCGATTGGATTTCTGACTGCGGTCGCCGACCGCAAGTAACCAAACATGACGACGGTGACCCCTCAGGTCACCAAATATGGGACAGGACTATTTCTTGCGGGGGTGTAAATGGGTTTTCTTCATGACGAGCATTCAAAAAAACATGATTTACCCCTCGACAGAGAAAATAAAACAATGGAAAAGCAAACATTTTGAGCATCGCATGTCAGCCATCAAATAGGATCAAGCTTTATTTGTAACGCATAAAAAATGTGCACATAATGTAAAAGGTTTAAACAAACAAATAAATATAGCCAAAGGCTTCAGTAAAGCAGCATAGCACCAATATAAAATGTAAAGACCCGGTGATAGGACCCGGATCAAACTTAGGGAAAATCCTAAGAAAAAGCAGCAAAGCATTTATATATTATAGCTAGCAAAATAATATATAATGGTGAGATTCCCAATTTTAATTCCTAAGTGAAATTACCCGAAAGCCAATCAAAAACGAATGTGTGAAATACACCCAACCCTGACGTGAATTTACGCAAAGGCAAGCATTTATGCATTATAGCGAGCAAAATAATATAATGGTGAGATTCCCAATTTTAATTCCTAAGTGAAATTACCCGAAAGCCAATCAAAAACGAATGTGTGAAATACACCCAACCCCGACGTGAATTTACGCAAAGGCAAGCAGAAAAATAGCAAAAAATAGCAAAACTGAAGCCTTAAGCATTACTAGCATTTACTCAATATATTTTGGAACATACTCGAAAGATGGTTCCGAGCATCTTCGCAGGAGAGTTACCTGCGAAGAAGTTGCATATCTAATATAATAGAGTTTAATATATGCAAAATGAAATCTATTACACTTTATATCATTTTATTTTGAAAATTATGCAACAAAATACCCGAGAGAATGTTTTCGAGCATCCTCGCAGGGAAACACCTGGAGACTAGTTGCATATTGGATAGTTAATTATAACTTAAATATTAAAATTGATATAAACCAAAATGCTCAAAACAGAAGAATTTAATCCATAAGCTATCAAATCATAATTGTTTCACATAAAATAAATCACCCAACAAGTTAACAGGTCATAATAGGCAGAACTTGCAACCCCCCCCCTCCTTTTTTTTCAAAAAAAAAAAAGGATGTAAAGGGAATTAATTCAAAACTGAACATCAGAGACAGAAGGATAAGAAAACATTTGAGGATTGGAAATGAACAAGAGCGCATTTGAAACAATTGCCAAAAATAACTGGCTACCCCTCCCAGTGAGATGCGTACAGTCATATTCAACAGGGGGCCTTGGTCAATAAACATTAATATTGAGTTGATGATATATGACATGACTGTACCTTTTACATGGGCATTACCACCTAACTCCTCTCCGCATACTTTATGGCATATTGGTTTAAGTTCCATGCATTAGCTATGCCAATGCGTTAGACAGCTTATTTCAGAGAATATCAGAACAGATAATTCTGGTATGGGAGAGGAGCTCTTGATGGCTCTCAAAATTTGCCAGAATATTACCTCAAATCCTTCATTGATTGATGCCTTAAAATATCATTTGTCCCCAGATGGATTATAATGGTGGTAGGGAATTGTTTTCTATACATACATATTCCCAGTCTGTTCTACAAGTTCAGCATTTTTCCACCAGATAAAACCATTCCAGGTGGTTATTCCCCACCTTGCAACTGCGTGTTATGATTCCCTGCTTGAGTCATGATACAGTCTCCCACAAACCAGTACCGTACGCATTTTCGTCTGAAAAAAAGGCGATCAGTTATTGAAACATAAGCACCAAATGGACTTGGATGATTAACCTTCTAAGCCTGATGATATGGAATTGGTTGTAAAGCTTGTTGCTGTAGCACTTGTGGCTGATGCTGTTCGTACTTCCACTCTATGATTTTGTTGTTGAACTTGATACTGAGTCCGAGGCATATGAGACACAGATTGTTGTTATCGCTGGTTTGCTCCTTGTGGCGTTGGAAAATGTTTTTGATCAAGGATCGACTCCATGTTGACGATGATGAACATATTGTGCAACATTAATGTCCCTACCGATAACTTGCAACCTAAAAGAACGGGGTTGAGCCATAGTCGCTCCTTTCCGGCTTGGTCCCGGTGAAATTGCCGAGGAATTCTCTGCAACTTGACTCGGTCCCTTGCAACCAGTACTCAGCGACTTTTGATTTCCCATCTTCAATACACAACGAAATCCAGTTTCCGATGAATGTAAAGTCCCGAAGTATATAATGAAGTTAAAACGCGGTCGCGGCAATGAAATGTGAAAATTCATTCGTTGTACCCAAGCATGCTCCTTAACAATTGAGATTCTCAAGGATGAATCAATGATCTGTGTTAGAATAGGTTATATTCAACGGAGAGAAAATAACTTGATCCTTCTTTGACGCAGTCTGACATGGAGTGATACCAGAATAAAATAACCTGCTGACAAAAGTGGATAAAGGCCCGCCCTGAGTGTGAATACAAAAAGGTAAAAAACAAGCCACGCGATTGGATTTCTGACTGCGGTCGTCAAGACGCAAGTAAACAAAGCATGACGACGGAGACCTCTCAGGCCACAAAAATGGACAGGACTATTCTCTGCGGGGGTAAATGGGTTTTCTCATGACGACATTCAAACATTATTCTGTTAAAGACAACCCGTCACCCAAATACAGTTTAAGATAGTTGTCTAAGAAAAAACTGGCTCAAAATAACACTAATAAGCAAAAAAAATAACACTAATAAGCAAAAACAATGCAGTTTTAATCCGTAATATCGTCCGTCATCCCACAATACAGTTTAAAACAGTGTCTAAGAAACGGGCTCAAAATATCATCATCATCATCACCATCATTATCATCATTGTAGAATATTGTGTCACTTTGATTGTATTATGTATTGGGTACCGCCCAAGCCTGGATTATGAGATTAGTTAACACTGCCCAACCCTATTGTTTATACTCTGAACATGAGTCAAGATGGCCGCCTACATGTCTAAATAAATATGTGATTAGCATCAAACTAAATCCTTTGCATCCTTTGCAATCCTTTATCGCCATTCATTCTACATGGTGTCACAGAAGGTGAGGATCATGAACAACACATCCGATAAACTTTGAGGTCCATTTCTACCCAAAAGTTACTGTACTAACTGATAAAAAGTAAGCGTACGTAAAAGCCCAAATCATCGTACCAAAGGTATCAGTGATTGTGTATTACAACATTATACTAAAGTAATACAAGTTATTTAGTACATCAGTAGCTATGGTAGATTTTAGAAGGCCATCACCGCTTAGTTTTGAAGGCAATGTCGCCGAAAATTGGCGCAGATTTGAACAAGACTTTGAAATATTCTTCAAAGCAGCCCATGCTGGAAAGAGCGATCCAGAACATGCATACACGTTGTTAAACATCGCTGGTCCAGAAGCCATTGAGAAAAGTAGAAGGTTTAGATACAAACCAGCAGTCCTAGGAGAAGATGGTAAAGTTATAAGCTGTTATAACCCCTGCTGTATCTAAAGAAAATCCAGAGATTCTGAAAGCAAAATTCAGAGAACTTTGTGCCCCACAACGCAATGTCATAATCGAGAGACACACATGTAATTCAAGGTATCAGAAACCGGGGGAACCATTCCAGAGTTTCGCTGTTGAATTGAAAACATTAGCTCAAAACTGTGAATTTCAGGATATTACCCCTGATGAATTGATTCGAGATAGAACCGTCTGTAGCGTTAATAATGGCTACCTAAGAAAATCAATGTTGAAAGAAAGTGATCTTACATTGATAAAAGCAATACAGATGGTTCAACTCAATGAACAGAGTGAAACGCATGCCAAGACATTAAAAGCAGCAGCAGCATCAGCTGACACGTCGGATGCAACCATTCATGCAATCAACAAGCAAAGACCCCAAAGGAAAGCAAGTGGTAGTAGAAAACCCAAAGTTAACTCAAGTGTAACTCCAAAGCAAATAAATAACTGTGGTTCAAGTCATGCAGTGGGACAGTGTAAAGCAGCACATGTGGTGCAGTGGATCAGCGCTCGCCTCATAAGCATAAGGTTGTGGTTCGAGCCCCGCTGTCGCCAATGTGTTGTGCGCTTGGGCAAGCGGCACTTTACCTCTATTGCCTCTCTCCACCCAGGAGTATAAATGGGTACTGGCATATGCTGGGAATGCAAAACAGACTCGCTGTGCGGGAGGAGTGGCCAACCCCACACAGCAACATTATATGATGGAGTCTGGCCCAAACGCCAAATACAGAGAGAGATGGACACTCCGCCTACGGGCGCACCATTGCATTTGTAAAGCAGCAGGGACAAATTTGTCCTTTTTGTTATAAGCCTAATCACTTCAAGAAAATGATTTCCGTCGTCGCAAAAGGCAACACCAAGCCTAAAAAATATCATCACTTACATGAAATAATGTCTAGTCAGACGAGGAGGAACGGAAGAGACAACATCATTAAACCATCATCTGTACTGGTCCCTCCGTTTGGACGAGATCCATCTATACACTCCATTGAAAATCAATGGGTCACCTAGTCCATGTCGGGTCGCTCTGGGGCGAAGTGAAACGTCTGCTATTGTCAGTCTTAAAGAACATTAACTGTAAAGAACACCTCAGATACTCATTTTAAACTACTCTACAGCTAACGGTGGATCAACACTCACAACTAGTGGTATCGCTACGTCTTACTGCATCAGTGAACAGAAAAGTTACGATTGTTGAATTTAAAGTTGTCATCAACTGATACTAATACCTACAGGGATCGGAAGCAAAGCTGTAGTCCATTGTTAACAGCTCGAGCGTATCGCACCAGGTCGGTTTCGGCTTGCAATGACTTGGCGCACTGTGGCTCTGTGCGCACCTGTAGGTTCTTTGAGCAATGTATCCTGCAAATCAGGCACTTTACCAATTTGGGCTTAAATTATGATAAAATGATATCATTATTATTAGGACCGGCTCACACTAACACTTTATGGGCTGACCATGTCTCAATACTCCATTCTCTCTGAGGGACTAATCAAATTCAAATAAAATGTCCAATTAATTAGATCCTATTCTGTTTAAAAAATATGAGTTGAGAATACACTGGGTCAAATGAGTTCAATCTTGTGATATTGAAGAGAAATATACATCTTAATTACATCGTATATTTTGAGATATCCAAGAATGTCCTTAATACATTGAAATTTTGAGGAAAAATCTACCTATAGTCCACAAATGAGTGTAACAAAGTTGGGGTCATTTTAAGAATATTCCATGGCTTATATGCAAAAGTTATTGAGTACTAAACTGTGTTCAAGGCGTTTTGACAAATAACACGCACGAGTGAGCATCATGATTTCAAAATAGCCCCCAAATTCAAATCTCTGGGGTTATACATTGAAAGGATGATACCGTATTACTGTCGAATCTCGCTCAGATCGAGGGAATGTTGAATTAACAAATATACCGTACCAGACGCTGCAGCCCGCTGCAACAATCCCTTAGTTTATCCTTGCTTCGAATCTCTGTTAGGTTAATCTTCGTTCTTCTCAGGTCACAGGTGGCACAGCAACCAAAAATGCAGTACCAATTTCTTGTTTGTATAATTCACGGGATTGGTTTATCGCTGTCAAACAATAATGCCCTCCCTGTTGTTGAAGACGCCCCTCCTGAATTTGAGACATACGCCGACCTTTTTGATGGTCATCGCTAGGATTGCCTTCCGTCAAATAAGGATAAGCTAGATCCTATGTTCCACCAGAATAAACCACCAGGAAAGATTCCAAACCCATGTGAAGATCAAGTGAGTAAATAACTTCAGAGAATGACAACTTTAAAGTACATAATGTGTATTCAGAGGGTCGCAACAAGAAAAAAGGAACTGATGATCTCAAATGTGCATAGATCCACAAGATCTTAACACGGCGTGAAGAGATCACATCATCCTATGCGTCTGTAGGAGAGACCCACCATGAACCTTGCTATGCTAATTGCCAAGCAGTGTTCACCGTGCTTGATGCATTCAACTTCTTTTGGCAAGTACCTCTTGATGAACAGTCGTCAAAGTTGACAAACTCCATACAACCCCACTGGGAAATACAGATTCTGTTCTGAAGTTTTCAAAAGAACAAGGAAAACACTATTGCAGGCTACCCTTGTGAAATCATAGTAGATGATTTATTGCAAGCAGGCAACGACTTAGCAACTGACGCTAACCTTGCAAAAGTACAACCAGAGCGAGTTTGTCAAGGTCAACATCCAATCAGCCATTCAAAAAATACCATACCCGAAGAAGAGCAGATTCTCCGAACTCTTCCTTGGTATGTGAATTAATGTGTCGAACTTCAGCGAGATTCCGCACCGTATAAGGACAAACTGCTTCACAAAGAATAACCGGTTTTACTTGGCAGCCCGGCATCAGAAAGCCTTTGATGAAATAAAGCAAATTCAGTAGCCCACCGTTGCTTGCATTTTATTATGTAAGCAAGCCGCATGATACTTTGGGCTATTCCAGAAAAAAATGCCCCCCCCCCCTATAGAGGGCGCCGGAATTTCGCCAGACTTTTTGTCACTTTTGGAAGCTGGAATTCCAGAATGTAATGTCTACTATGGGGTGGAATTCAGCCATTTTAGGTATAGAGGGTGACGGAATCCATTGTTTTTGTACGATTTTCAAGGACAATCCGGGGAAAACAATATTTTCACAACACCGTGATCCTCTGGGCCTCCAATGTTTTTTCACACTTTGGAGCTACAGGAATTCCCTAGAATTTACGGAAGGTAATGTCTAGAATTCCTGGTAATTTACGGAAGTTAGCGTCTGGAATTCCAGATAATTCTGGAAGGATCGCCAGGAATTCCAGATATTTTGTGAACCAAATGTTTGCCCGTCGATGGGGGGGGCATTTTTTTTTCTGGAATAGCCGCATTATGGTTGTGAGGCTAAGCCATATGGTCGTAGGTTGTGCGTGGCATCCAACAATGCGCCGATAGCCTTTGCGTCTGTATTATGACTAGACGCACATGAACATACGCTCAAATAGAAAAGTAGCTACTTGCTCTTCATTTGCATGTCGCAAATTTAACCAGTACATCTTGGAAAACGCATAACAATTGAAACAGATCATCAGCCGTTTAATTCCCATCATGCAACGCCGCTCTGCAAGCTCCAGCACGTCCTTCAGAAAATGATGCTCCAACTGCAAACATATATGACTTTGAGTTACACTATAAGAGAGGTGCAGAATTGTACTTGTCAAGAGCACTATTATACCAGTATTGAGAAATATAACTTCGAGTATGACGTCATGGAAGTTTCCAGTCACCGATTCACGACACCGGAATGAACAGTTGAAACAAAAACTGCAAAAGATCGTAATGTCAAACTAGTGGCCACCGTGCAACCTCGGATGGCCCAAGGACACAGTCATCGTGTCCATCTAAATTAATCAAGCTATTTTCCCATTTCGCGAGAAATTCTAGTCAGAGATGGAATCCTCTGAAAGGAGAGAAAGTGATATTCCAAAGAATACACTCCATCAAGAATACTGTCAGATCTTACACAAAGGACACATGGGTGTAGAGGTCCCGAAACGTAGAGCACGTATCTTGTCTATTGGCCCAACATGAACATGGACCTGGAAAGACCACTCCTTTTGAGGTTCAACATTATGCAACGCACTCAAGGAACCATTTGCAACAAGAACCCTTACCTATTCACAAGATTCAGACTAGCCTTGGTCAATATGGCAAACCGACCTGTTTGAGTGGGACAGTAAGCATTATGTCGTGATAGTCGATTCATACAGTGGATGGTAAGAAATCAACTTCCTCAATGCTGTCAGAGACTGTACATAACAAAAGCTCAACAAGAGCTTCGCTTCACATGTGAAGTCCGCAAGGTGTTGACAGTCCTCAGTTTCACAGTTTTCATCAGCACATTCTCAAAATTTGGCCGCAGAAGATGGAACTTTCATCCCCATGTCACCCAGCGAGTCCGAATTTCCTTCCCCGTCCAACGGTTTGTCAGAAAATGCGGTAAGCAGGCAAAATTACTGCTAACGAACCAAAGAGAAGATCGGACATCTAACTTTCAATCTGCAAAGTAATCAGAATACACAAGATCCCGTTTTCGTTTTATTCAGCCCACAGAGGATACCATCTATACCATGAGAAACTATTAACCCAGAGTCTCCATCCAAGATCGTCAAGCACCAACTTGCCAAGAACAGAAACCAACAGGAAAAAGACTCTTATGACAAACCGGCCAAGTGTTTGAAACCATTAATGTGAATCAATCTGTTAGGATACAGACAAAACATTGATTTGATCGCACTGGCATTGTCAAACAAGTTGGACCTCACCAGATCTACGTAATAGGGGCCAGTGAAGGACATGAACTTAGGAGAAACAGAAGACATCTTCTACTAGTACCTGACCAGTTGCGCGACAGAATAAGACAGTCACGCTTCCTGAGTTACAAACCAGAACCTCTAGTCATCCAGACACCACCCCATGTCCAACACCAACCACACAGTCATCTTGTACAACCATCATAGCACAGTCCACATAAGCTTCAACAAGTCCAAACCAGCCATCATAGTTCACCTGTGAAAACCAAATTGACGTGTGGTGAAGCCCAAACCATCCAGCTCAAATTGTAATGTTCGCACATAGGTGTTTTTACATTAGTACTAAGTCCTTCTACCATGCCCGCCGGAGATTGTGACGTCTAAATACATTTTTTAAAATGTGCGTTTAATTTAGTAACCGTCTCAAATAATTAGGAATCTCGCTTTATATTTAATGTGGCGCAGTCATGTAAGGCCACGATTACATCTCACATGTCTATGGTCAGGATGATTTGTTACACTGAATCTAAAGGAGTTTAGATATGTTCATTTACTTCAATATTCATTTTAGGATGCATCATTGGGAATTGCATACAACCTTGTTATAAAACACATCGCGGTCCTGAAGTCTACTGGCAAACCAGTCTGCAAAGTCGTTTAAAACTAAGTAATAGTAGTAATTAGAATAGATCTGTGCATGTACCTAATTGCAACATCACGTGGACCAGAATATGTCCATGTACTGCCCAGCCGGGAAAAGGTAGACTAACCCTGATCCCCAAGAGTAGCTGATAGTGTCAGTAAAGTCTGTTACATTTAAGAACCTAATTTTTATGTAAGCATGAAGTTCATTCTTTTTAGAGTTTCTTGGCAAAAGAAATTTAAACCAATTTATGCTGTGACAAGACTATTTGATTGACATTATTTCAAAACCCTTTTTCATTGCTTAATTTTTTCTGAAGCTTTAAAGTTTGAAAGTTCTCTTATAGTTTTTTGTAATATAAACAATCTCAGATGCTATCTCTATCCCCATGAACATTCTATTAGAGGGCTATAGAGGGTCATAGTTTCAAAACATGCTCCCTCACAACCTTAGTTTTATGAAGATATGCTACTGACACCAATCAGGCGGAAAAAAAATTAAAAAAAAGTAAATTTATGGACTGCTTCCCGCCTGAAAACGCGAAAAATCCAAGAATGGGCCCGCCGAAAAACCATTTTTGGCCATAATCGCCATTTTGGCATCGTGGGGTTTGGTGCGGGTGTTTTGGTGTCAGCCCTAGTTTTTGAGGTCAGGGATCCTTAATGGCATAGTTTTAACATGCTAGGGACCCAACCTGTAGTTTCGCAATGTCATCATCAATTATCAACAATTCATTCACCAACATTTGACCTTTTTCATCCCCCCTGTCACCCCTCCGACACACACACACAATACTCATATCGTTATCCCTATCAGATTTTTTTTGTCTAAAAATCTGTTCACAGGATCCCCGGATA
>JAMKCH010037565.1:0-15152 GCA_023653785.1 Ophioderma brevispina | reverse complement strand
TTTGGTCGTCCCCTCCCCCTAAAAGCACCCACCTTGAACTCAAAGCCCATTTTAAACCATGCTCGTCACCCTTCCTCAGCACGTGCCCATACCAACGTACACCATTCGCTTTTGCCAACCGGTCCACCGATTCTTCCAAACCCAACATCTGTATCAAGCCCGGGGGCCACTTGTATTCAAAGGTGGATATGATGCATGGATATTTGTTATGATTTTGATCTCTGCTTAATTTGAGTATTGGATACTGTACCCTAAACACGTACATCATAATTTCAGGGTTAAGAAAAAACATACCATTTTTTCCATATTTTGCAGTTTTTGACACCCTAATCAATGTACGCGCGTACATCGCCTGTTGGGAAATTACGTGTCTTCTTGTTCACGCATCATATCCACATTTGAATACAAGTGCCCCCCCCCCTCACCGGGGTATCAAGTCCTTAGTCTTCTTCCTATCCAATCACTTCACACCACACATCGCTCCCATCATTGTTCTCTCTGTCCTCTGTCATTTTCGCTCGGACACCATGTCTCACTCTCATACAGCGTCACCGATCTCACACAATTCTTGTACACCATTCCTTTCATCTCCAGAGGAAATCTTTTCCCGTGTAACAACTCTCCACATTCCCTAAACTTTACCCACCCATACCTTATTCTAGCTGTCACAGCCGCCTCGCATCCACCACCCCACTAACCCTGTCCCCCCGGTACGCGAACTTCTTCACCAATTCCACTTCATCACAAAAGTTTTCCACCTGTTCCATCATCCCTCTATATATCTTTTCTCACATCTTCCACACACAAAATCTCTTGCCAAACATGTGGTCACTCTCTTCATCTCTGTGCATCTCCCAAGAATCCATTTCCCACATTTCTCACACCACAATGGATTTACTTTTACCCTCTTCCCACATATGCCACATGGATCTACCTTACTCACGAACTCCTCCCCCTCCGCCTCGCTAACCATCACTTTTGTCTTCCCAAGGTTTACCTTCAGACCCTTACTCTTAAATGCATTCTTCCATTTCCAAAATTTCTCCCTCAATCCCTCCATTTTCTCACACATTAAAAACCAAGTCATCAACATAAAACATCTAGCTCATCAAACCTTGTTTTGCACTCGCCGTAACCACATCATTCACAATTGCAAATATCAACGGCGACAGTACGAAAAGGAGCGTAAAGTGTCATTCGACTTGTGCATGAAATAATTTGGTACCAGAAACTTGAAGTGGGTAGTAGACGACGATTAATAGGCCTATAGATAAAATCTTAAAATGTTTAAACAACCAGGCCCGTATTCCAGAAACGCAATTTTAGCTTAAAATCGCCGTAATTTAAAATTGCGTTTAAGCAAAACCCGTTTAAATATTTTTAAACATTTGCTTACTTAAACGGAAACTTTAAACACAAATGAAATGCCCTATTGTGTTTTACACGAACTGGGCGAGAATGATGAGCACCATTGCTGTTGTCAACTGGACAGTGAATTCAGCAGTGCACTTGACGAAAACACACACTGAAACACTTCTTAAACTAGCCCCGTACCTAGTTTAAATTTCGACGCATTTAGGCGAAGTAAAAATAACGTTTAACCTTAAACTCCTTTCTGGAATTTTACTTAAGCGATACGTTTATCTCACATATTTCGTGATCCTAGCACCTCATTTTTGTTTTATGATTCACTAGATATCCACGAAAAAAGCTTATTTCCAAAATTTCAGTTGATTCTGACGCTGCGTTTTGATGTTATGCGCAAATGTTTGCATCACGCTGAATTTCTTGAAGAGTTGATCAAATTTGCACGTAAGATTTGGCACACATACTATACTTATCGCACTAAACACCTTTTTGGAATACGGGCCCCATTGTTTAATCCTTTATACAGTAGCAGCAGCTATGTTTAAATCTTAAAAAACTATTAGATACCGGGTTATTTATAACAGTCTCGGTTTACAAACGTTTAAGATTGTTTAAAGATTGACGAATTGACAAAAAAAAGTCATCCCAGAGACTCAATTCATTTAGCTGAATGGCTCTCCGAACTTGTGTACTTACCGGCTGCAACAGAATCGGTTATTACCACCGCCAACATCAAACCAAATACTAGGAGGGAATTCATCTTGCATAAAAGGCCGCCTTCAGTTATTGTTGAATGAAAATGCAAGTACTGTTGTACTAAAAGTGATTTATAATAGTTCTTTACAAGTTGTGTATTCTCTAGTTGTAAAGAAGTGAATGCCGTACTCGGTTCAAATGCAAAGAGTTATATACTGTATTGCTCACATCTAAAGCACACAAAATAATTTCATATCAAAATATTAAACCATAATTAATTATAGTGCACCTGGACCATTATTGAAGTATTTCGTAACTCCTCCCAGAACACATAATTAAAGAGTCATTGACCAGTAGCGTAAATTTCTTTTTGATATTGGGGAGGATGGGGTTGATGAAAATTTATGAATGAACAAGGGTTTGCTGACAAGATGCGTTACTATACTCGATTCGCGCTGATATAGGAGCTGGGGAAATGTTTTGGGTCATATCCATTAGGTGAAATAGGGAAGAAGCATTTTAATCTATCGAAGGAGTCGCTTGGCTGCCTAACAATAGAAAGTGACTTGAAAGGAAAAGGGCCAAGTACAAAACTTAATTTTGTTTACTGTACTTTTCTGAATTGAATTTTGTAGTTTTAATACAATTGATTTATAAATCATTCACATCACTTCACTGTAAAAACTGGTGGTCATTGCGAAAACGCTATCTTTTAAATGTTTAAACATGTTAAGAATTTTGATTGCGGGTGTTTAAGAATATGACATTAGAAGTAATGAATTAAACATTATATTTTATGTTCGTGACCATCCCCTTCCGGGATTGAAGCCTATAACACTGGCACATTTGAAAAAAAAAACAGTGCGCCCTAAAGATTTTTCAAAATTGATATTTTTTCATGTTTTTAAAAGCTTTTATATACATTAGCCCTCACCTGAAATAATTAACCCCAAAATCAGCGCCCTTATAAGTAAAAAAAAAAAAAAAAAAAAAATTTTGATATTGGGGAGGATGGGGTTGATGAAAATTTATGAATGAACAAGGGTTTGCTGACAAGATGCGTTACTAGCACAAATGCGCCTGAAGCGAGATCAAAAAGTGGCCATGCACTTAGAACCTGAAATCGTTAAATGTAATAGTAATTAGAACAAAATGCGCGCGAAACGCGTGGAAATTGTAAACCATTGTGGTAAACATTAACGTGCAGGGATGTTCGTGACCATCCCCTTCCGGGATTGAAGCCTATAACACTGGCACATTTGGAAAAAAAAAACAGTGCGCCCTAAAGATTTTTCAAAATTGATATTTTTTCATGTTTTTAAAAGCTTTTATATACATTAGCCCTCACCTGAAATAATTAACCCCAAAATCAGCGCCCTTATAAGTAAACAGAATGATTTAATAATAACATGACTCCGGAGTCATTTTATCAGCAGACGACGGAAACGGCGTTCAACACAAGAAAACACCCGGCAGAGTTGATTCCCACGGCATTCACCCTGTTTGACCGGCCTGTCTGTGTGGTGCTTTGGCAATACCAACATGCTCTTTGAGGGCACATGTGGTGCAGTTGGATCAGTGTTCGCCTCATAAGCACAAGGTTATGGGTTTGAGCCCCGCTGTCGCTACTGTGTTGCGCACTTTGGAAAGGCACTTTACATCGCTATCTCCACTCAAGATTATAAATGGGTACCGGCATATGCTGTGAATGTGAAACACACTCGTTGTGCGGAGGAGTGGCGACCCCCGCAACATTATTTACATTTCAAGGAGCACAAAATCAGGTCTAAAGTCAACACAAGAATGTCTAAAGACAATACAGGAAGGTCTTAAGACAGAACTTACAACAAAGAGGTGTCTAAAAGCCAACATAGGAAATCCTAGACAATCCAAGTCCAAGGGCAGCACCGTCAACAAAGAAATGTATAAAGACAACACACACAGGCCTAAAGACCAACTTTTGGCACAAACCGTCAATGAAAAAGGGTCTCAAATGTATGAATATGAAAAAGGTGTATGTAAGCCAGTGATACTTCTTGAAATATATCTCAATTATTTTGACGCTAATACCAGTAGAAAACATTGCTCTTTGAAAAGAAAAATAAAAGCTTAATATGCTGGGGAAATGAGTCTGAGAGTCCTCTCCAACAAATGATGCGTACATCAAACAATGGATAACACCACAGATGGGGAATGGGAAGGTCAGTCACACATACACTGTATTCCATGACACGTGCACTAATAGCGTGAATGCAGCTGCGCACCTAGAAATTACCATCTTCAAAATTCCCCGAACTCTTAACTTAATTACAATAATTCATTGACGACGCGCCTGTTTAATAAAAAAAATAAATTAAATAACGTACAAGGATCTTATCTTTCTCGGAAGTGGTTAGCGCACATCCAAGTTCAGGAGAGTATGCTTGTATGACTTTTCTTTTGTTAAAAATAGACGCACAAGACTTAAAATCAGAGTGAAAAAATCCAAAATGGCTGCCGGCAGCCAACTTGGCAATACGTGGATCCTGGGTTTCCTACTGGAAATCATTTTTTACCGAAATGCTTATCCCACAATGCACCAACGATGTACGAGGAGATAAAATAAATAGCGCATATATATTCTATGGTGTTTTGTGTCATGCGGTCATCTTTGATTGCCTTGTAATTTTTGCGCCACAAAATGTGCGCGTAGTTTAAAGGAGGCGCACTAAACCGCGAGCGTGCATGGAATGATGCATGTCTACTCGTATATCGTTGGTGCATTGTGGGATAGGAATTTCGGTAAAAAATGATTTCCGGTAGGAAACCTAGGATCCACGTATTAGAAAATTGTGTATTTCATCAATAAAGTAACTTACAAACATGGAATAATCGTCTTTTTTGACTAATTTAATGATCGGAAGTCCACTCCTGAAGTGAGCTTTTCATTAAGAAGTCATGTTTACTGTGAAATCCAAGCCAATTCACCTTTGAAAACGGTTAATGTATTGTATGTGTTTACGTGACCAGAAATCCACTCCCAGGTGTATATAGATTATTAACGTTGAGGTCACCATCACTATGCAGGAATCCAAAATGACCACCGGTGGCCATCTAGAAAATGACCAAATTGTGTACATACCTTGAATAAAGCAACTTACAAACATAGAAATATTTTTGACTAATTTGATGACCAGGAGTCTATTTGAACACATTTCACACATTATTGCATTGTTTTTGAGTAATTGGGTGACCAGAAATTCATTCCAAGTGTCATTTTCGACCATCTTGGAATATATCTTGAGTAAAATAATTGTTTTAGCCTAATTTAATGATCAGGATTAGGAGATAATTTCAACATTTGTTATTCATTATATGGGCATGTATTTCCAATGTGAAATCCCAAGGTGGTCGCAATTTACCATTTTCAATATATGGAAATTTTGCACTTTCCGAAGCAGTTACCATACAATGAGCTTTACACATCAGTTTTGGGTTCACTGTCTGTTACTTCATCAGAATTGGAGTCAACTCCATTGCTAAAATGGGCGTATGCAGAGCTGGAGCCTGGCCTGCACTCTTTTGTCGCCATAAATGTACTTGAGAACAAAGGCTTTCAGGTCTGAGAAGACATCAGCTCCTAGTGGAATAATCCGCATCACTGAACAAGTTGTCTGGCTTCTGGCTGGGTGTGCAACTTTGTCGTACAGACTTCTTACCATGTCCATAAAAGACAGTTACCGTCACAACCGCTAAAGACATGCAGAGGAATAGTGACATCAGCAATGCCTTGCAGGAGAAATTAGCTTGCTTTATCCATATGCACAACAACCCTAGAAACGATATGAGACATATTATGCTACTTGAACATAAATATTGAGGTCCTGAAAGTCAATGGTAACGTGATTCAGTTAACTTGTTCCGAAGTGCAGCAAAAATGTTGATACAAGTATTGTATCAGCGACAGAGTGTCTGAACTGGAATGCATTTAGGACTTCAACAGACAGTGGATTGCTGTGTCGATCGCAACCGGTCGTCATTCCCAATATATTTATGAAAACGGATAAAGCATTTCCATTATCATCATCAGATTTTGTTAGTCTCAGCTCAACAATTCTAGCAATAAATCCTACTCCAACACTTCATGAAAGATTAATTCTGCAAAGCTGCTGCTGACAGTGAGAGAGAAGGTACACAACCAATTCCTCATGGGAGTACCTTTGAAGTACCTGTTAAGTAGCCACTGAGTACATCGCCGGCCGCAAAAGTGGGGGTAATCATCCACCTAGGTACACACGCAGTAGCTTAACCACAAGTTACCCATGCGGGAGTACCTGCGTGGGTACTCCCAAGCAAATGAGCTTTGAACTCTGTGAGATTATTTAGTACTTGTATCCATTAGTTAACATTTTAGTACAAACTTTATTGTTTACACAAATGTCATCTGTAGGCGTTGTGGTGTGCTCAACTCAAATATAGGATGTTACTAAGTTTGAAATTGATCAGAAACAACTGTCGTAAACAACCATGGGAATGTGTGGCGCCCTCTATGGTTCAAATTGCGTCTACTGAGCAGCCAGTAGGGAGTTACCTGTGAAAAGGTAATCCGAGGAGTAGCTGCAGAGGGGTACTCCACTAATGGTGGCTTACATGGGTATATGCCAGTCACCTGGCAGGCAATACAGAGTAAATAGTAGGGTGGGTTTACTGCTAAAGTAAACTAGCTGCCATCCACCCAAGTGGCTTAATGAACTTCGCAAGTACTTCGTTGTAGAACTACATCAATAATACATAAGGGGGATACCCTTGGTGTAGAGCTAAGAGTACACATGGAGTAGCCTAAGCTCTGGGTACACCGTGAAGTAGGAATCTTGCTCTCAGGCCAAAAGTCCTGGATGCATTCCAGTTCAGACACTCACAGGCAACTTCTTCAGCCTTTTTTTTTTTTTTTTTTTTTTCTTTTTTGCAGGAGAAAGCCTTTACGGAAGCTCGCGGAGATTGATGACAGGGCTGGCAACTGCAGTAGATAAGCAAATGATTTTCCTGTTCGACACTTCCAAAACTCAAAGAACTCCACCGAAGGGCAGATTAGCATCTTAAAAGGGACTATTGCCCATTCTGTTAGCAGCGGAATTTATTCCGATTCTTGATGAAAGCTTCATTCCTACGAAATAGACATGATTCGGATCCATCGTGGACACTTTTGCAATCTGAAAGTAGGAAAATTTCCATTATATATTAAAAATAGTACATGGCGGCTATTTTTGGATTTCACCAGAGGATATTTCCAGAATTAATTTACCCACATCCTATGAAGAACTAGTTAATCACCAGGGTTGAAACTTTCTTTCGCACAGTCATTTCACATTGAATTCCTTTTGACAATTGGTTATTTTCAAATCGCCCAATATTCGTGCTTAATAGTTGGCGAATTAACAATTCAGAGGCGCTGGGGATAAACATAAAAACACAGTTATCAAATTAGTTCTTATCTCTATTGAGATAATACCACATAAATATCCCTCATATATTGCAATTGATGTAAGAATTTATGCACCTTGAATGTGGGGGAAAAAACGTTTCATAAAGAAGTCCCAAGTGCGGCAAATGCGGTTATTGCAATTTACTACGCTCAAGTGCTACTGTATACAAATCAGCAGCGCATTTGATACCTATTTGCATACTTCGGACTCTATATGAAAAGTTCCCTAAGTGGTGGTTATTTGAGCTTCTCCTACACTGGGTTCAAGAATGCATTGGGGGGCAGTCTGAAATCACCATTGGGATCAGATTGATAAATTAATTATAATATTAAATATGCAAGGTATTTTTTTACTCAAGATGGCCGCCAGTGGCCATTGGATTGTTTATAGTGATGGTTACACTTTAATTATAACAAATTACACTCGGACCATTAATATCTTGGTACACATTAATCAAAAAAAAACAATACCAGTAAATGATATTGGTAACAGTTGAAAATCGCTGGAATATAGTAAATGTATTTAAATGGACTTCTTGATCATCAAATGAATCAAAAAAAAGACACTATTCCAGGTTTCTAAGTACTTTTCAAGAGGTATACGATTTGGTAATTTCCAAGATGGCCGCGGGTAGCATTTTAGATTTACTCCATGTGATGTGACTCCGGGGTAACAAACTACACCTGGAATGGATTTCTGGTCACGTCAACTCTAAAAAAAATACATTAACCGTTTTTTCAAGGGTGAACGGGCTTGGACTGTAGTAACCCCAAAATTTTTTCTTTTTTGACATATTCTGTATACGTTATAGGACATAAGTCAGTGGCTTCTTTAGAAGATGGCGTATCCAAATGTGCAGGGGGTTCATTTGGAAAAGCCTCTAAGACTAGGCTTGTTTTGACTAATTTGGAGCATTTTTCATGTGATCTGAAAAGACCCTGGAAAATTAATAAATCTTGACTTTTGAAACAAAATTAATGTTTACATTGGTTTTTAAAGTTGAGGATGTAGTCTCTTGCCGTGTCAAAGGATTATTTATTAACATAGCCGTGGCTCTTGCAATCTTGGATTCCACAGTTTTTAAAGAGGACCTGCAGATGAAAAACAACTTGTACTTCTGTCATTAAAATTAGTCAAAAAAGAAAGACATTGTTGCCATGTTTGTAGTTACTTGTTCAAGAAGAAACAAAACATTTTATAATGTACAAAAGATGGCTGTCGGCCTCGCAACTTGTCTGACCGCCTGGCCTTATTTTCCAGGTAAAGTTTTCAGAGAAAGGTTTCTGCTGCCTAAAAAGCTTTGGGCCAATTGATCCAAAAAACTTGGTTGCTCAGTTTTCCAAGCTTCTATGTGATTTCTACAAAACTGTTCTCTTGGCCGGCTCAAACCGGCAACTCCGGATTACGAGCCCCGGCGGTCTTTTGCAAAACTGAGCTAACAAGCCCGGGCTGGTAGAGGAGCAAACAGATAACATATAATAGGTATTAGGTCCGAAAGATGTTCATCGCTTTCCTAGCTGATAGCTAGATACGTTATATTTACACTATACGAGGGCCGACAAGGAGGAATATTTATTACTCTTTCTCTGGAGAGATGGCCAGCGCATACAATTGTTGACAAAAAAAAACTAGGGTCGTTTGGCCAGACGCGATCCGACAACCATCGCATTACTAGCACGGCGAAAACTTGCCAACTGAGCTGACAAGCCTGGTTGGAAGAAAGAGGAGCGCACGATCACATTTAGAGGTTGTTTGTAAATTGTTCGGCAATAAATTGAAGATACTGACCTCACCAAGAAAAATTGAGCGACTCAAACCATTGTTTTTTTCAAAAAGCATTTAGATGTGACTTGAAAATGCAAATTTAAAATTAATTGGACATAAATATATTTTTCACTTTAAAGAATCCGACTACTGGTAAACTTTCAAACCCATGAGTATATCTCTCTGCAACATATGTTGGTACGAAAATCCTCAAAGTCTATCGAAGTCCAGTAACCTCCAGTGATTTTAAACGACATTGTATGACATCTCCAGAGATGACAAATCCTTGTCAATGAGCCCTGAAGCTACTTTCAGAAATAGTATATTAACTATCTACTTGACCCATTAATATCATGTACAATATTCAGATTGTACATGTGGTTCAGCATGCCACGTTTCAGTTTTATTAAACCGGTGTGAAGATGGAGATATGGTCCGCCCGGAGCCGGAGCTTAGACGACAAACGCCTAAAGCGTGAAATAATGTTGCGTGAAGAGTCATGAATCGAGTTTGCTCTATTCCGTGACTATTGTAGGGGATTGTGGGTCCGGAGGACCATTCTCCTGCCATAACGTGTACTTGCACTTGGGCGTTGACACAGAAAGAAAAAGAGCCAAAATAGTTGTTTAGGGAAGTGGAGCGTGAAGTTTGACACGTACTCATCGTACAAGTATAAACGTCGTCATTCATTACACCACCATTTCCTTTTCATCCACGAACATTTACTGGGATGGTTCCAGATAGGTGTATTATAAGAGGTTTATTTAAACTAGGAAACCAAAACGCGTAATAACTAGGATAGATGACAGTGGGTATCGTCGTTGATCTGTGATGTCTTTCAATCAAGCTATCTGTCAACGATTCAGGTCCCTTGCCTTTTGATCAACAATGCTCGTTATTTTTGCAAGTGTTGTTGGTTCTGTCTGCATTTATCAACCCAATATTATTTATCTTCTTTTGATTATTATTATATTATAATTTGGCGTTTACGGCGAAATCTTTCCATTTAGTGTTTTCACATGCTTTTGCGTTTATTCAGTCAACGGATATGAATATTAATTTATGAAACTGATGAAAAAAACAAATGATATGAATGTTAATTTAAATTAATAAATAATTTAAAAGGAGATCATTATAAACCTAATGATAATTAAAATTTCCTTTTGAGTATCATTTCAATTTAGGCTGATGATTGTGATGATGATGATGATGATGATGATGATTGATGATGACGATGACGATGCCGATGACGCTGATGATGATGATATATTGATGATGCTGAGAAGATGATGATGATGAGGATTATTATATTATTATATTTATTTATTGCTATACATGGAAGGACATGTTCATTTCTGTTATATCTATTTTTCTCTTCAGGTATCATCTGTGTGGACCCTCTACAAGAACAAGAAGGGAGGATACAACAAGGACATTTACTGGGTCGCTTGCAAACCTTTTTTCAGGGATATATAAATGTTGACCTACGCAATTAATTTTAGGTACCATACCATGATAATGTCTGGGACCTATATATATTAATATTCTCAGATAAAAAAAAAAAATTATCTAAAACAAAGACCTTCATACCTTGTGTTAAGCTGCTGTAAAGCCATTTCTATTGTGAATTAACTGGATTAATATGATTTAATACTATTACAGAAATTATGTGTGGACCTTTATGTTAACCTTGTAATATCGGAAGGATTAAGATATCTATTATCACATACCTTGTAATATGTTTGCATCTCTTGCTAGTATTTAAAGGAATTTTCCAGGCAATGAAAATATTAACAACGCGAAAAGGGTCCATACTACAACACTAAACTAATTTGAAAAAACAAGTTTGATGCTCAGAAAGCGCCGAAGTTTACAAGTTTTCCAATTAAAAAACTGAATGTCATCGCAGGTTGTTTTCTCCATTGATTGATTACATAGCATTTCCCCTTAGCATTGTCAGATCAAATATCTTAAGGCATATCTATTGAAAAACAACAAAAAACAATGGTATGCTGGTATGTGAATGCTGACTACGACTGCTACATACAGTGAGGTATTTATCCACTTAGCACTGTCAGAGTAATATCTTTTAAGCATATCTATTGAAAACAACAAAAGAAATAATATGCAGTTGTAGTCGGAAGCGGCTTGCATTGAAGAAGACACAATGGAGTGTGAATTTTTGCGTACTACATACATGTTTATTGCTGAAAAGTGATAGACCAGGGGGTCTCCTTTAAGAATCCACTTTGGGACACCTTGTACCCAAAATGCAATCTCTTTACAGTAGTTTGTGCTATAATTATTTTTAAATTTTGAAATTTTGCGCCCTAGTCGTAAAGTCTATCTCTTTCTCCAAATACTGTTCAAATTTATCTGATGTGCTTCATTGGATTTGAGAACCAAAGGCGATTATGTAACACTGACAATTTAGTCGTTCTAAGTTGACTGGTGGAATACCACATCAATGAAACGTGATGCTTCTTTTATTTCTCTTATATGTCTATTTCTTTATCCTTGCATCTTTATATGGTTATTAAGTAGGTTTTATATCGTCAACTGAAAATTAAACATTAAAGACAATCCCATAATTCGACAAATAAGGGAAATGTTTTCTGTTTGGTGATATAACTCAGTTTGATTGTCCAAAAAAGTGGTGGTGTTCTGCAGGCTTGCAAAACAAATGTTTGTTGTCTCTATCAAAGACCCATATCAGAACAAGGACGTCCAAAATCCATAAATATATTTCCATTCATGTATTTGATCCCCCATGCAATTACAATATTCCGCGCGGATTGTTCGGACACATTGAAATATTAAAACATTTAAGTTTGCCAAGTTGCCAACAGTTACAATGTAAAATATGAAGTATATAAAAAAACTGTACAGACCATAAAATAATTTTAAACGATACCGACAATTCTTTCTCCGAAAAATTTGCGAAACGAAACAAAAAACGCCCATGGATACCAAACGCTTTATTCACATTTATGATGTATGACGGAACAAAGCGTGTAAATCAATGGGCGTTTCGTTTCGTTTCGCAAAATACAGTAAGCCCCTGGCATACCCTGAGTAAAATTGGACACACCAGAAGATAATTGAACTTATACCACCGAGTTGCCAATATAAAAAATTGTAGCATATGTTTTATGACCTCAGTTATTAAACAAAGGATACGGTATTGGGCACAATTTTTAATAACTCTGGAGCCATTTTTGCTTTTAATTAGCTTTAATTCATTACAACAGGTCTTCGTGAGCAGGGGTCGAAATCCTTACTCATCCGAGTGTACTTATTAGAACCGGACTTTCAACACTGCTGAACTGCAAATATCATAACCATATAATTCGAGATTGCTTAGCGAGAAGATATGTTTGTGGGTGGTTGTGTGGGCTGGCCTGTGACTTGGGCAGATATATGCGTGGTATCTTTGTGGCTTCTCTCTGTGGGTCTGTCGGTTGTTCTTTTTGCAGTGCCCGTTTCTATTCGATAGATAAGTTTCGTCGTGTTTCCTATAGTTTCAAATCTATATTACACAGCATGCTAAAATTAAAGATATGGACGTTAAGAAATGCATGACATGGGTACATACAGGGCTGATTCCAAACTAAGTTAATCAATGTGTTTGATGTGGTTTCGTAAAAAATCTAAAAGGAAAATCTTAATCAGTGCAAAGAGCAATTTTGAAGGTCGAAATTTAAAAAATGAATTTTAAATTTGCACATGCCAAACCCAAGTTGTAATCATTGAATAAAATCACCAATTTTTCTGACTGTACAGATCTGGGTAACGTGGATTTTTTAATTCACACAATCAATTAAAGAGGAACAAACACAGGTCCGTTGGTTTGCAAAAATTGTATTGCAAAAATGAAAAGATTAGCTAGTACAATCAGGGGAACCAGAAATCAACAATAATTAACTTCATCCTTCTATATTCATCAGCAGTGTATAATATATTATGTTTTTTTCATCGCAATTATGTTTGTTCAAGAACTGCCAAAACATGCAATAAAATTTTTTTTATCAGAAGAAGTCTACCAACAGGAAACAGTGCTATTAGGCTCGTGAGATTCAAATTCGATTCAAGTTTTCAGCATTTAATATTTGAAATATTACGGTTAAAAACTTTATTTGACAATGAAAGTTGCAAACATATGAAGGCTTTTGTTCACTCATTATTTGATTTTTGATGTAAATAGAAACTAATGTTGCAGTCAGAAAAGGGTGGTTTTACCAAAGTTAGTATTTTAACTGGTTTTGGCACGCGAAGAAAATTCAAAAATCAATTTTTTTATTCTAAAACATTAAGAAACTCTATTTCTAATAATATTGTTTACAATGAATTCTTCACCATTTTTTACCAAAATACAATAAAAATAGTAAACTTCTTTTGGAATCCACTTTTTTGGCATATTGAAGATATTGACGATTTGAAGGTTAAATAAATGTAACACAATATTGAAATTGATTAAAAAAAAAAATCCAAGAATTATTTTTTTTTAAAAGTAAAAAGCTCTGATGAAAAAACATGATATAATGCAAGGAGTTTTATAAAAACAATTTCCGATCAATTTTGACGATTTTAAAGGACAAATTGGAAAAAGATTAGAACAAAATAATTATGAAGCATGTCACCCCATTTAGGTTGAGGCCACTTAAGGTGTTGGATGTTTAAGGGTGATGCAGGTAAAGTATTTGCAAGATTGCATTCTCTGGTGGTTGTGGTACACATGCTAGCCCAAATTAATCCATGTGATGCGGTTAAAAGACGATATAATCAGTGGCGTAACCAGACCTTTGCAAATGGGGGGTGCCAAGGCTTTTTTGAGGGGGCAAATTTGGGTCCTTCTCCATATTTTTTTTTTTTTTTTTTTTGGTTAAATAAATGTAACGTTACAGAGTGTGCCCAAAAAGTGTAACATCCAAGAATTATTTTTTTTTTGAAAAGTAAAAAGCTCTGATGAAAAAACATGATATAATGCCATGAGTTTTATAAAAAAACAATTTCCGATCAATTTTGACGATTTTAAAGGAAATTAGAACAAAATAATTATGAAAGCATGTCACATTTATGTTGAGCCACTTTCTGTGTTGGATGTTAAGGGTGATGCAAGGTAAAGTCATTTGCAAGGATTGCATTCTCTGGTGGTTGTGGTACACATGCTAGCCCAAATTAATCCATGCGATGCGGTTAAAGCAATATTAGCACATTTTTTGAAGAGCGCCCCCAATTTTCAAAATTTAATATTTTTGCACAGTTACGTTGGTAATTGTCTAGGAAACTATACCTGCGAACGAGAATGCTAAAAAATGCGTATTTATCACAAAATAAGCGATTTTGTAATTAGAATTGGGATCCCAGATTTTTTTTTTTTTTTTTTTTTTTCCCCCCCCCCCCCCCGCTGGTTACGCCACTGGATATAATCAAGTGTAGTGTATTTCTTTATGTGCTTATAATTGAATCTTTGGAGTGTCGTTCTTGCTCCTCTTTGCCTTTCCAACGCTTGCAATCTGCTCCTATTTAAGCATCTTCACTATTTGTCGGATTGTACTTGTCAAAATTTCATTTTCTGTATTCTTGTTGGGCAGAGTCAAGTGTAGTGTATTCTTTCTTGTACTTTTGATTTCTTATGACTTTTGGTCTGAATTGAAAGTTGTCACCATAATCACACGCGCTTCAGTGCAGTGATGAATTATGGCTGTTGCATGATGGTTACCAGGATGAGGACCAGCCATCTGAAGCAATGCTCAATACGTAATGCTTTAACTTGAATCAGAGACATTACGCAGCTGAATCTCGAAGTTGCTCCAATTCAAGATAATTTCCATTTTTTGCACCAGCCTTTCTTAGCTTTAT
>JAMKCH010037564.1:0-14532 GCA_023653785.1 Ophioderma brevispina | reverse complement strand
CTTTATAAATGCCTGCATATATTATTATATTAATGATCTGATTTTAAGAACATAGACTTGTTTGGTTAAATAACTTATAATTTTCGCAGAAATTTGAAAATTAAAAAAAATATCGCACAAAATCTTCTTCGACCACTTAATTCACACTTTTGCTGTTTAACATCATACCTTATTATGGAGGTCTTGTGATGATATACGGGTAGATGTTACGGAATATTCAATTTTATTTTTGTTTAGTAAATTGATGTCTCAATATACCCGTAAATAGCTTATTATTTTCATTATCTATCATTTGACACTAAACAGGATATCTTTCTGTGAATTTTTTCCTTTTTTTCACAGAAACGCCTTCAATCAGCCTCCCACTCGAAACTCGCCAAAATTCCCTCCTTAAAATGCAAAATGCAAAAAATAAATACACAAACTACTGCATATCTGTTCAATATGCTCTGGTGTGAGCTGCCGAGTTACCAATTAGTAAAGGTCGTCTTTACCAGCTGGGCCTATGCTATAATCAGGGAGGTGGGTCACCTCCCTGGTATAATGTTGACATGCTCTAGTCAGTTCACTGTTTATAATATAAGGTCAACATGTATTTTTTAGAAGCAAACTTGAAAGCTTTCACACAATTAATATGATGTATTGTGATGTAGTTTAATACTGCTAATGGAAGCTAAAAGATTTGAGATTCTTTGTTCATATCAGCTTTAGTGAAAAGCATAATAACTTTTTGGTTTCATTATAGTAAACAGCTATATTGTTGTATATGAAAACAAAAAGAACCGGCTCAAAACTTCAAACGATGGCCTAAGGTATGAACCTCTTCCACTTAGTGTGCAAATGGACCTAGGCAATTACGTCAATATGTTGGTTTAACTTGAGACTCCCTAGCATTTGCAATAAGGGGGTTTTGTTGTGGTGTTCTCTAATAAACCGTGCATGGCAATGATCAAGCAAATTATAGGCCAACGTGTTAATATACTGTTGAATGGTGAAGGACAACAACACATATGACTTTATATTAACAAAAGAACTTTAAGACCTATAACACTTAACAGAATTATAGACAAAGGCATAGAATGGGCTTTTTTAAATGTGAAAAGGTGTGTGGTAATAGTTACCATGTGAATATTAAAATTGCTACAGACTCAAACTCATCCATCACAATAACTAAAACAAATATATTAGGTGTAGCAGATGCCTCCACCACAGAGAATGGGCAATTTTCTCAAGGATTGCTCTGCGGTGGTGGGATGTAATTGTTGGCAAAATTTTGGCCAGACGTTTTGACAGCTATTAACCATAGCTTATTTACTAATTTTTTTTTTTTTTTTTTTTTTATTTTTTTGTTTTTTTTTTTATGGTACATTCCAACCAATGACACTTGCAATATAAAGTTTGTCTACTTAGAAAAAGGTTATTTTAGTCTCCCTAATTTATGTAAAATATACAATTGCTGATATTGACAACAGGGGTCCAATTGTATTGAGTACCGTATGAGGATGACAATTGAATAATATTTACTTGAATTTAACTCAAACCTTCTGTTTTCATCTTATTTCTGAATAAACATGCAAAGGGTAGCAAAAAGGCAAGTTAATATGAATTACGTGAATAGTAACATGACACAATTTAATTCAAATGAACTTCGAACAAACATGTAGAACCACAAGTACAAATATTAAGTTGACAATACTTTCTATAAGATTACAAAAATGTAAAAGTAACTTGGTTCGGTTGCTGCGAATATGAAGTGAATCCGGTCACCCCCGATGACGGGACAAACCCGCTTTAAAACTTGGTTTTACTACTACAACTACTACAATCGGACACCCTTAAAAGTACGATGTCAAATATGCTTCACTAAAAATAAAATTACCCCATTTTAGTTAAAATGACTCTTTTCGTGATCACATTTAATATGAAGCGCTGGTAATTGGGCAACACAAATATTAAAAAAATCTCATTTTATAATTGTTGATGCAACTTAAATTGATAATATATAAATTTATTTATTATTGTTTATTATCAATTAAGTTAATTTAATTGTTAATGTTGTATTTCTTGATACAATTTTAAGTAACCATACAATCTTAAACCTTATTAAAATTACTACAACAAAACAATTTTGTTAAACCTGTAACAAAAGCGGGGGAAGGGTGGGGTGTCAATATAGGTTTTTACACATCATCACTTTCTCATCTACGTATTTATAAAAGAATTGATACTGATTTAACCTTTGCTATTTCACACGTGATTAGTATGTGGCCAGCATTCTCTATTATGCAACAATCAAGATTTGTTAGAAAGTTGAGGGTGCCATCCTTTGCAATCTCTAAATCAGCCTTTAATTTCATTAGTCAAACTGATTTGACTTTTTTATTGGTTTTCTTAATCTTGTTCGGTATATTCTTTCTTCTGGATTGTTTTAGTTCAACGTTTGTTGTCAAGTCAAGTACATTTTAATCAATATTTATGCCGAATCTATTAATGTTTTATCGAGTAGATTAAAATTTTACTAATCAGATTTAAATTAGGTTTTTTCAAAGTAAAATGAAATCAAATAATCTAGTTAAGCAACAACAACGTGGCTTACAGGAAATATTTGACATTCTCCTCTAACTAAATAAAGTGGGTTTCTTTTAACCGTGTCAATAAAGTAATAAATTGTTGAATATTGTTGTTGCACTACTCATAAAATCACGCTGGCAACCGTGTTTTTCATCATATTTAAGTAAATGTAACAACTTTTTTTTTTTTAAATAATGTACATAAAACACCTAATTTCTCAGCTGGAGTCTTCTATCCTTATCTTACTTTTACTATTTCTGCTATTTTAACATTGCAACTTGCAACAAGACGATGGGAAGCTCTGCTAGCAACCTGTAGGGGCCTATCACACATATTTCAATACATATGGTTAGCCAGTAACCACTAAAGATTGTTAAGACCTACTTAAGCGTAAAAGGCTAGAGTTCAACAGTGTTTTTGTTGCCTCAATATGACAAAAGGTCCGAAAACATAAGTTTATACGTACACATTTATACTTTGGGTACAAATGCACACATACAACTTGGTAACTCATTTGTGGGCGGAGTTTCAATGGCAGAAGAAGGACTAATTTACAGAGACCTAGGTGGCTCAACTATGATTGTACGTGTTTTATTTCTACCCTAGGTCCAATTGCACAAAAACCAGTTGAACTAGAATACTAACGCCAAACTATGAGCAAAGACTATTATATCGTATAAAAAGTTGCATAAGATTTTACTTCAAAATGATTGCGTGACTAAATAAAAAGCACATCGAGTTTGAAATGGTACTTTATATAAATATGTGTCATGATAAAAATTATGTTAGTCCCACTATTTTGTTGCAAAAGCTATAGAGTAGAAAGTCTGTATCTTTTAATTGAATACATTGTCAACATTTTTTGTCTCCCCTCTAACCTTGGAAATCTTGACTCTTCCCATAATTATTGCTTAAAACTTAAAATTACCCGTAGTAAATCACTTTTAAGGGGCCCAAATCACATTAACCTTGGTTTACTTTTTACCAATGGGGGGGGGGGGGGTTACTAACCAGGTGAACTTCCTTCTGTCGCAACAAAACATTCATTTTGGCGAAACAAATGTGAAGGTACACCGTCACCGGGGTTAGCGTATACCCGTCAAATCGATTGGTGGGTATGGTTGTCATCAAAACAATTCCTACTGCCATTTATTGAAAATGGAGGCATTCCGATTAGTCAGTTTACTGCCTACTATTCTGCAATAATGGCCGCTAATATGCATTTGCTTAAAAATCAAGTTGTTATTGTTATAGAAGATAAATAAAGGGTTTGCAGTATCATCTGTGGGCTCATAATGCGCCACTGTACTTGGGGCTGCCATTATTCGCCTAGAAATGATGCTGTATTACCCTTTATTTCTTAGATCATTGTAATCGATCATCTCGTCATCGTCCGTCGTCATCATCGATCAGTAGCATCACTGTCGTCGGTAAATAACCGTACACTGTATGGCTTCTAAATCATTTTGATATAAAAACTAGTCATTTCCATCATTTGGTGGGCACAAACACACCCACATGAAGTCCGATATTATACTTTTTGGTGCAATTTTTTATTTTTTTTTTATTTTTAACACTGATGCGCGTCTGTTAAAATTAACTATTTTGCCAACTTGCGATCTTTGACGTAAATGAGCGCCATGTGGGGTATTATTGTACTTATGTTGGAACAAATAGAAAACGGATGAACAAACGCTATCCACTGGTACCAAGACCGTAAGCATTTGTTGCTTTTAATAATGAATTTCCGGGGTGGTAAGCATATTTCAAAATTTGGTTTTCTTTATAGAGGTTTAACTAACTTTTGATATTCCTGTTACATTAAATGAGTACTAAAAAATCCATCATTGAAAAACGTCGCTTTTCATGAACAAATTGATAATTTTCTTTTGGGACGTTTGTATAGCGTATAGTGATCTTTAAAATTGTTTGCATTGTTAGACTTGACTATTGTAGTAAGATTACCCATATTAACCTGTTAAGCGTGTACATTATTTTTATCAGCATAGTGTGGTAGTATTATCTGTAATGAGAATTTAAGAAAACGAGAAAAAAATAGAGGCTGTTTAAATTATATGACCACTTCATGTCCCTCTAAACTTTTTTAATTATGAAACATTCCAGTTACATTGACATAGTTCCTGAGCTTAATTTGGTGGAAAAGTTCTAGCCATTGTGTGTTTGCAACATGTAAAAATTTATTACTGTGTTTATATTACGGCAGTAATGTTTGTTTCCCTACACTATTTACACGTGAATTTCTTTTTTTTTTAATCATGTTAAATAATATTGACGGTTTTTTTGTTGACTAGTTTAAAAAACCATTATTGGCGACTAATTAAAGGGGTTTGTTTATTTTAATGAGCCAAATTTTGTAAGAGGTTTTAATTTCTGATTCGAGGGGGTCATCGTGGTATACTGTGCTATATAACTTACAACGACGATAATGTTGCAGTGAAAGTTTCTCGTTTTAACCCGCGAAATGGAATCCGTTTGTATACAAAATTTGCACTGTTTGTAACTATTTGCAATAGACACAATTATCCATAAGGACAGCCGAGGCAAAACAATAAAAGGAGTCAAAATTTATAGAAGAACTCCCGTTACAGAGACAATGTTATGAACCACTAATTAAATAGATGCACACTGTTATAAACCACAACCTATACATAACACAGTCACAAAGACATGTTATAACATACACAGTCAAGAAATAACTTTAAAAAGGGATATAGTGTATTAAACAACAAACCACCAACCCACAAATCCCAATCACATCACCCCACTTCATCCATCATCGAACATCAACGTCATCGTCGTCGTCTTCATCACGATAAGTAGCATAATTGGTCGTCGTCAATCTTCGATGTTTCACTTTTTAAAATCGTATTTGCTCACCATCGGGTCTTTCACATCATCGTGGCTTTGTCGGCATCAACATCATTTTAAAATATAAAAACCCGTAGCTATATTACTTTCACCATACAACTACAAGTAGTTAGAATCAACCATTTTCAATATCAGTGCAGTCGATACCGTATTCGACTTCTTAGAACACAGTGAATCAAACATTTGGGTTGGGTTTTGACAAACATCAATCACATTCAGTGGCCATTTTGAATAATAAAACAGTTTTGTTTTCTTAGTAAAATCAATACCCTTGTCAGTTAGCAAGCATTCACTTCTTTAACATTTTCCTTCAATTACATACCGCATTCATAAGTAACTCAACTTTCCAAATCGCCCATTTCTAGCACTACTACCATTTATGTCGATCGAAGATTCGAACCCACGACCTTCCAAGCAGCCATCGACAATTTTTTTCTAAATGTAGTTTTTTTTTGGCACATTATAATATATCACAACCTCTTTACAATGTTGAGAAACAAAAGAGCAAAAAAAAAATAACATTCTAATGTGTAGCATAACAGCCTTTCGCTTTTAGAATCCCTACCCAAGATAAACCGTCCAAATTAAAGTTTTCCAAACAGACCAACCTACAATCTTCTGTTTGCTATACACAGTTTGAACAGCTATAAACCTCTTGATTTTGTTGATGAATGCGCGTGCTCTGGTCAAGTTCGTGTTTAGGTAAACGTGATAGCTGTATCCGAGATTTTGAAGCACCACTCTACCATTATTGTTGCTATAAAACCAATTCTGCCCAATTTATTTTGCGTAAAAATTAAAGTATATCGTAAGAATCGTAAAATAAAGCCAATCAAAACACGTAACACTTTACATTTGGCGATTATTACAGAATTGTGGAGGTGTTAGAGGATTTAAAAAAAACACTGACGAACACCCGACTTAGTAGGCCTAGCCAACAAACGGCAACCAAATTTTACGGTGCAATTACTGGAATTAGTTTGTTGTACAAATTAACTGCATTAAATGTAAAATATAACAGTGAATTTGGATGACACCTGTAAAAGCTGATTTTTAATGGGATTTTGTTTGAAAGAATTGCGGTCAGGATTTTCCCTGTAAGATTACAGATTCTCTTTTCCTGTAATTTGAGTGCTTAACCGTATAATTGAAAACCCATAATGTTGAGATTCAAATTCAAATAGGGGGGCCCCCTTTTAAATGTAGGTCGTACTAGAGGTCTGCAAAATTGAAATACACATTCCACATTAACTGTATTTCAAAATTTCAGCGAACCAACATTTTTCTGACCCTTTTTTTTACGGGTTATTTCCTCAAATACAAGATCTTAGTAGTGGTAAGAAATTAAACAAAATATTATTGCTGTGTCTGAAGCCTAACGTTTGCCAAGTTCAAATCGCGCCGGTTCTGGTTTTATTATATTGTTTTATTTTGTTTTTAGATTAATATTTAAAGGTCCACTGTTAAAAAACTCAGTGGCAATTTACAGGAAAATCCTGTAAAAAACTACCGTTTTTTTTTGGCTGATATTTGGAAATACGGAAAGTACTGTAAATTTTATGTCCCAATATTTCAGGCCTATAATGACAAAATTTAAAATGAAGACTTTATATTCGAATTTTAATGAGTAACCAACATATTATACACCGATGAAATCTTCACTTATCCGATAAGCACTAAAATTTAACAGGAAAAAATACCGTAACAGTTACAGGAATCCTGGGCAGCAAATTCTGCCAAACAAAACCCCTAAAATACAGCTTTTACAGTACCATTTGAAATTTTACTGTATATGTTTACAGTTTTGATGTCACTATTTTATAACAAACTGTCAATTTTACAGTATTGCACGCAAAAAAATTGGATGAGGCCTAATGGCCCAGAGAATAGAGTTGGTTTATTTATCATCCGAATTTACCAATGTCCTTTTATGATATCTGTATAAGTCATATCCCTTGGGAACATCCAACACACAAGTCCTTAACTCAGTGAGTGGTGGACTGACGGTCAGAGGTCAATGACCGCTAAATTTTGCTCTGTTCTTCACCAAAATCATTACTTTTAGCGCTAGAAGGTCACAAACTAACTTATTTGGCAAGTTTGTATCATATTAAAGCTACAAAATTATCTATTCCGTGAATAGCTAACACAATTGAATTTCGTGAAGTTAAGTTGGTACTGTCCAAAAGATGATTTTGTCACGTCTTTTTTTTTGCATTTTAAATCAGATTTGTACAAATATGTTACAGATGTACATGAAGATAGCAATAGTTCTTCGCTTGTCAATATTTTCCAGAAATTTTAGCCGTCTATATATTGTGTCATAATATCGGAAGATTGACATTTACAAAAACCACAATCATTTATAATTTTTTTTAGTTCGAATTTTTAAGTAGGTTCGCCCTATTCCTTCCTAGTTTCGTCGTCGCCTTTTTTCCAGTGTGGTTGTTTATAGACCACAAAGGAGTAACACTGATGGATTTTGGCTAATTTGGCATCATATAAAGCTAATACAATTATTAATTCAATTACATGTAAAATATTTGAAATTCGGATCAGGAATGTATAAAGGTGCCCAAAATGATTATATTGTAATATGTGTTGTCCACAATTGTGCCAAAGACAATTTCCTTCCCCTTCCCTAATTCCTAGATCTTTGGTTAAACTGGGAAAATCAATAGTACATCCTGTAATGGCAGATGCTGTTTCCAACAATATCCACAATGAGGCTCACTTTCATGTAAACAAAAATGTAGATGCATCTAACATGTCCAAGATTGTAACAGATGCATCTAGTGCCTTCCTGAAAAACACTGCGAGAAACATGATGAAGGATGTCTTAAACAAAGCTTAGAGAAATAGTGATTGAATCCTTTGTCTGCTGTTTTTGCCTTTCTATTTTTTGATGGGTTTGTAAAGCCATGGAGCTCCATGGTAATACTAATAATATTTAAATTCTTCATAACGCGCAACAATGTCCCGGGTGCTCGGGCCAGCGCTTTAGAGCGCCTTAGGCTGCTACAACACAAGAATAATCCAGGACGACAAGGAAGGCTTTATGTAAAGAAGTCTAAATTTAGCTTTTAGATGCAGGAGGAAACCGAAGTTCCCGGAGAAAACCTGCTAGGACGGTAATGGATCGGCAACCAATTCATAGAATGACACTGGCTCTGCAGGGGATCGAACCCGGGGCCGCATTGGAGACGGGCTCCAAACAGTTAGAGTCAGTGGCATTTTTCAACAGGTTGTAGTCAGTGGTCATTCGACTGCGGGAGGTTGTAAAAATGGAATAATACTAGCATTTTCGTCCTACTTTTCAGGAATAGTGACGCAACTTTGGCTACATTTTGGTACCATTAGCCCTATTGGGAGCAGAAACTATACAGGACGATGGGAAATTTTGATGCGATATGATAATAGGTGCAACTCCTTTGTTTTCTTCTTCAGAACTTGTAATTACTGCCACATTTCATGTCTTGAAGCTTTTCTGTCTTTAACAAAGATGCGCTTCAAGACAACTCAATATTTGCATTCACAAACATGCACAGCAAGAAAAACACGGATTACTTGCTCCCATTTACATGCCTGGCTATTGTTAGACCATCTATGGTGTATCTAGAAGGCATCACAATTATACGAAAACAAAGGATAATATTGTCAAAAAATGACATATTCCAAAAAAAAAAAAACTGATACCTTGCAAAAGAGAGTACAAGGGTTTTAATCAACCGTGGATCTCTTTTTGCAGTCCATGACGTAGTGGTAAACCAGTACCAAAAATCAATTATGGAGACACAGCATCCAAGACAGTCCTTCCACAAGCTAGACAACTTGGCTTTGCAGCTTTAGAGAAGAATAAAGACATCTGACGTTGAGTTTATGTCTCCATCAACCGCTACACTCAAAGGTAAGGGGACGGTTGAAGCTGATAAAACCGGTTTTAAAAAACCCGTCAAAGTCCATAGAATTCAATGCATTAAAAGCCACAATGAGAATTATTTCTGATTAAAATAAAAGGAACTTTAACTGAGGCTGTTCTGCAACTTAGGGTTTTTGGTTTTTTAAGTATAGTCCCTCTTTTACAGAGAGGACTTTAACGATGATATGAAAAATAACAGGTGCTACTCACTTAAGCTGAATGAAGGTGCCAACGATTACTGCATTGGAGATCTAACAATCCCTATGCAGGTATGATATATTTCCTGATATCCAAAGATGTAGGGGGGGGTCCTTGTGGCCCCCCCCCCCCAAAAAACAAAGAGTGGCAATCAGATGCATAAGTTCAAACTTTAGGCAACATAGGCATCTATTTTGCTCTTGATATGTCATTTGTTCGAAGTTTTAATGGAAAGCTATTTTGACCATGAAATGACAACGCAAATGGATCAATTTTTGTCCCCATTATCCGAGGAAGCCCGATTTTGTGATAATCTGGAGAATTGTATCCTGTTTCGGCTCATTAATTTTCAGACCCACCCATATTGTTTATCCATGCAAAACAGTCCGTCGCAATAGCTTGAACAGTGCAGGTATTTTTGCCATGACGTGAAGAATAACAGCCAACCCTGAATGGATGGTGAACCCTAACGACCAGAAGTTGGCACATGACAATACAAGCAGCCAATAAGTTTTGCCATCATCTGGTTTTTGGAGGAAAATGTCTGGCATTATAAATCCTTACATCAATGTTGGACACAGTGGAAGATTGGTCCATTCATTGGGAGTAATTTTTCAACAATTAAAAAGACACCTTGAAGCATCTGTTTCAGACAAAATATAAGCTACTATAAGAATGATAATTTTTGTATTTGCATGATATACAGCTGATATACCATTGTTCATGTCTATCCTATCGGCTGAATAAAACGATGGAAAAAAAAAATTAAACAAGTGGAACACATTTAGGTACCAAAGAAATAGGGGCATACATGGATCAGATAATACCTGGAAATTATGAACTCTTAGTGCAATTGCATTTAAAAATAAATCTGTTCTTGGTATCATTAATTTATAATTTGATATTCTTTACTATGATGTTAATCTACCCTTTACTTTGTTTGAACCCCTTAATAGTCATAAACCACCATAAAAAACAATTAATTTTTTAACCACCACTCAAATAAACAAACCAACCATCAATAAATCAAGAGTTAATTTGAGGGCGTTATCGATGAACAACACTGCTTTTATTTCACTGGTATTCTATAAATGGTAAAAATTGATGGGAAAATTTAAAAATTGGAAAAATGGTCATCTTTTTACACAGTGCCAAACTTCAATTTAAACCTTTTAGTCCTAACTGATATAGATAATTGGTATGTAGCTATAATATTATGCCAAAATTGCCCATTGTTAGCGTGTAACCTATTTATGGTCTGTAAACAGCCACACAGCGCGAAATAGAGGAACAGAGTGAACATAACCTTAAATTCGTAACTCATAAATAAATAAGTTCTTAATATCAATTTTGATGAGTTATTGACACATTAATTGGTGGAAAATAGGGAGGAGAAATGATTCAATTTCATTGTTTATTTTATATGGCAATAACGCTAAAAAAACAAGTTGTTAATCAAATTTGAAGTGTTGGTGATACCTATATTTATGATAATTAGTGGAACTAACTACTGCCATATTCAGTGTAAGTTTTTATTACGATAGCAAATTGTTTTAATAATCATTCAAAAATCTATAAATTTTTGGCATGGCGCAAACATACGCATTCCATTTTGACAGATTTAAGTCTAGCTGAATAGATAAATTGTATCACATAAAGCTAATAGTATTAGCTTTATGAGATGATACCAAATGTCCCAAATTTCATAGTGTTTACCCCCGTTATGGCCTATAAATAACAACACCAGAAATAAAAGGGGGGGGGGGTTGCTCCGTCCGCTTAAAATCCAAACCTTTCTCAAAGCTGGTTCCGGGTAGTCCTTTCAAGGCGCGGAATGCCATGGGAGGGGGCGGAGGGGGCTTCGCGCCCCGGTATTCCTTCTTCTGCAAAATCTTGCAAAATAAGCCCATTCGGACAAGTTACAACAAGCCGTTCAGCCCCCCGTAAGTTGATGTTTTTCAATCCTGGATCCGCCCCTGCATTTTTCTCATCCTTTCCGGTCATTTTATATAGCGAAAAAAATAGAAGGGAGCACCTTCAGCACGGCTTAGGGTTATGCCGTCAAAGTCAAAGTGGGGGCGGGGTGGGGGTGGCAGAGAATATTTTTATTGTACTTTTTTTTTTGAAAATATTATGCAAGTTCGCTCTAAACCTCGTATGCTTATTTAAACCTAGTCATCTGTCATCATTTAGAGCTGAAAAACCGCATGAAAATCTATATTCCTACCTATTTTTAGGCGTAAAATTGGATTTTTTTGCCTATTTTCTGGCTGAAAATGCCACTTCTGTCTTCTTTCTAATTACTGTCTGCTGTCTGGGGTCTGCCGATTCGTTGAGTTTATTACGGTCATTGGGTGACGCCAATATCACGCCATAACTAGGTATGTTAGTACTTAGTTTGGTATCAATGAAGAGAGGAACCATAACACTGGTAATCAAAATCATCACCATTGGGTTGTTTTTAACAATGTCCTCGAAGGGGTGGTAACCATCCTCTCCCTTGGTAAATTATGTTGTTATACAAAAAACGCTTGGTAAGGCGAGGGATAAACCAACATTGGGTGAGCGTGCTTTAAAATGTCCCAACTAAAAAAATTAGTGAGTAATAATCAATCTTCCGAATATTATTGACATATATATAGATGCTAATTTGTGGAAAATATTGGAAGAGAAATATTGCAATCTTCATTGTACAACTGTACATATTGGTATGAATGGATGAAACAAATCGGAAAAAGTCGTAAAAAAAATCACTTTTTTGCACCAGTGCCAACTTATACTTTCACGAATTCAAGTGTAAGCTATCACTTCACTGAAATAATTTTCTTAGCTTTAATATGAATACCAAACTGCCCAAATTGCGTTTAGTTTTTGTGACCTCTAATTAGAGCTAAAAGTACGATTTTTGGTAAAGACGTGCAAATGTTAGAGGTCATTGACCTTCTTACGGTCACGGTCCACCACTCACTGACTTAAAAGAACTTTTGTGTTTTGGTTGGATGTCCCAAGAGATGACCTATACAGATGTCATAACATAACAAGACACTTGGTAATTCGGATAAATAAACCCAACCTCGTCTCTTGGACCAGAATACTTAGGTGTTCGCCAGTGCTTTTTTACTCACACACATTCGCATATCTGTGATACCCTACCAATATATATGTTTTTGAGTGTTTCGATTAAATTAATGTTTACATATACTGTAAATTTACGTATTGTTGGCAGAAATTGTCTTTCCAATGCTTCCATTCAGATTTTCTGTAAAAATACGTAGTTTTCAGTGTACTTTTTTATTTTGTAATGATACAAATTTACCTTTTTTCATGAGAACATTGATGATGACGAAATCTATTGAAAGTGCAATGGGTTTAGCTAAATTTCGGGGATTGAAGTATCAGAAACGAATGCAGTTTTAACGTTTGAATGGTCTATTACTACACTAAAAAATTAGTAATGTGACTTGTTATGATTAACCGTAAATGATCAATTCAATTATCTTTATAGTACTCACATATTTACATAATAAGGCTTAAATGGTCACAAAATACCCTTATTTTCATTTGAAATGTTAGCAATACAAACACGCGTGTTTTACGTTAGGGGTATTGTGCCAAAAATAGTAACCAATTAATCATTGCACTTGTTGTTGGAGTTGTAATTCTTGATACCTTTAAAGCGGCACTGGCCACATTTTCACAAATAGAATTTTCTTCAATTTTGCTCTCAAATAAATATCTATGCCATGGAAGAACAACTTTTTTCCCATAAAAATAACATTACCCCTACACAGATTTAGGGGCATTGATTTGAGGATAAAGACATCTACGTAATTTGTAGGCCAAATTTTAAGTTTTCCCATTTCCTAACTTTAATCACAAATGTGTATATTACAGGAATATTTGACTCGTACTCACTGATATTAAAACCACAAGGTAATAGACGATCAAACCAGTGTCATAGTACGTGGGAAACATGCACATTACGGAGTGTTCGTGTTCTTGTGTTAAACGCCATCGTCGTCTCTGAAATTTAACGTCGCCGGCGACGTTAACTTATAACATAGTTCTGTTTACCCATAAGGAAGCTGATTTGGTCTTAATCATTTCGGTGAGGGCTTTTGTATAAAAGCCTACAACCATAGCAAACAATATCGATTTTGAAAAATCTCAGGGAGCAACTATTTTCAATGTGGCCAGTGTCTCTTTAAGTCAACCACAGACTCAAAATCAACTAATTAATTGAAAGTTAATAAACAATAAAGCTTTCCTAAAACCAGAACTGGACGGCAACAAGCACTTATTTGTATTTATTTTCACTCAAATTTATCGCTATGTTCAAAACCTCTTTGTTGTAGTCCTTTCGTGGTTGTTTAATGAGATTTGTTCACTTTTAATTCGCAAATATTAATTTGAAAAAAAAATTAATGTATAAAAAGTCAATGTTCTTATATATTTTCTTGGAGGTAAGCGTAGTAGTGGGGTGAAGTATTGGTTTTCATTCATACAGGCCCGTATCGCCATGTTGGGTGCGAGGGGTGCGGTCCAAGTCCACAAAGGGGAAAAGGTCCACTTTTGCTGAATTTTTGAGTAAAGCCCAATTAGAAAATTTTTACACGAAGGTCACTTTTGGTGATTCAAAGTCAAAAAAGGAACTGCAAACTGAAACGGGGTTTAGTCCAATTTTCCGAAAGAAGTCCCTTTTTTAAAAAAAAAATGGTCCAACTTTGATCCCCCATTCACTTACGTATTAACTGACAGTAATGACTACATATTCGATTTTTGTCCTTAGTATTGTTGCTTTGGTCAATCATGTGTGTTTAGGATACCTGTCCTGTTAAATACATACAAAATCTTACTTTCGATATTTTTTTTCGAATTTCTGATTAGCAAATCACTAATACGCATTTAGATGACTATGCAATGTAAACGATTAGACTTAAAACCTTTCCTTTTTT
>JAMKCH010037563.1:0-33960 GCA_023653785.1 Ophioderma brevispina | reverse complement strand
TTTGAAAATCTTGAATTTCATCGAAGTAGCACATATCTTCCCATTATTTTCTTGGAATCGAATATCACTGTAAAAATACTGTTAAAAAGTTTAAACAAAACTGGTGTTTGTTCAAGTTCATGCTTAAAGGGGCATTTCGTATCCAAGCCGCGTCCCCCAACTAACCTAAAAAAAATGTTGAGATTTTTAATTAATCTGAAACCGTTAGCTTACTGTTTGTCAATTAACTTAGATGTCTGGTTTTTATGAATTATTTCAAAAAAATATGCACGTTCGAAATAATCACGAAAAGAAAGTTGTTGGGTAATTTGGGCCTAAGACGTTTTTTACATTGACAAGGAATGGCACATTTTAAAACCTTCAAATCTATTGTAATCTGGGTATTTTACCCTCGTTTGCAAAGAGCGAATAAAGGTTTGGTACATTGGTAATATTTTGTGAGGTTTCCATTGACTCCACTTTGTAGATAGTAAAGGTTGTCGTCGGAGGAGATGATTCACGATCAAGATGGTCCGCCACTGGTATGTAATGAATAATGCCAACTTTGTTCAATAGGACAAAATCCGAACCGTGTTATTTGCACGAAATTTGTGCAATACAAACAAGAGATGAATTCAAGGGCACACGACATTAACTTGAATGGACGCATATAGGAGAGCTGTATGATTCTTTTGTCATAACCAAATGAATAAAAACAGGACAGGGCCTCTATCAAAAGTTCGGTATTTTCAACGATGCATGTATAGTACCCAGCATTAATGCACAACAACCCTAAACACAAGCAAGGTCCACGACTCAAAATGTCTTATTACTTTGAAAGCGTCCCTAATTCACGAATGGGCCTGCATCAAGATTCAGAGTCAAAGTCAATATTCACCTGGACCCAGTTGTTGTAGTTGTCCAGTAAAAAATCAGATGTAAATTGAATTAAAAATCAAAGAAGAAGAAATAGTTTTTCAAGTGGAACCCAATGATCTTGTTGGTCCAGTGGTGAATAACAACTTTTCTTTCGTGATTTTCTTCGTTAAGAGTATATTTTTTGAAATAATAATTACTAACCGGACATCTAAGTAATTGAACAGACAATAGTAATCCATGGTGTCCAATCTTACGTTACCAAATTCGGTCGCATTCTAGTAGAAATTTGAAATTTTGGATTTTCTGTCCGTAAACGGACAGGACAACTTACACCACAGTAGCTATGGGGACCCATGGAAACAAAACAATTGCTCAGAATACAAAACCGCACGATCAGGTAGCTCAAATTTTGAGAATAAGCTTTCTCAAGGCTCTCTAGTGACAAGGAATAAAACAGAAGGTGCTGAAATCACGAAAGTGGCCACCTTTAAACAAAATGTTTAAACATACACGTTGTTTGAGCATGATATTTGATCAATTCTGGTTGTTTAAAACTTGTAAACAACTTTTTTGATGAGTATTGTGCCAATATCTCAATTGTGAAAAAATTAATATATCAGTTACAGTAAATTATTTGATTTGTTACAGTATAAAATTTGTAATCGACATATGAAATGTTGATAAAAAACTGGAAAATTGCAGGTAAGTAGCCAATTTGGCATTTAAAGGGGCCAATTTATGTTCCACAGCCTCATCCCCACAACTTATCTTCAAATTGTTTGAGATTTCCTATCATCTGAACCTTTGGCCTAAAGGAAAAGTATGTGTCCCAAATCCGACATTGCAGATTCGATCTAGTTTGAAGACATTTGTGGATTTTTATTTTCTGTCATAAAGGACCGAAAAAACAACACAGCGGTCTATGGCATGAACATTTGCGCATAACATTAAAACAAAACCATCAGAAATCAGGAAGAAATTGAAAAAACCTTTCTTGAGGATATTAATGAACCCTAAAATAAAGGTGTTAAGATCATTGAAATGCACCTTTAACTAAAACCTCCTGCTGCGTTGTCTGCATGGACAATCAGTATTTTTTATTCTAATACTGTCTAGGTGTGGTACATGTGACAATGGGCATTATTTCAGGGGGAAAAGGGGGGGGCACAAAAATTTTTAGGGACAAGTATGTATTAAAAACTTTGTTAGTCCCGTATCGGCCTATGTCGTTGTCAATGTAAGTGATGTGTGTGTAGAAAATCACTTAATTTCCACAGGGGGAAAGAGGGGGAAAGACTCCCCATGGGGGGCAGCTTCCCCCTCCCAGCTGGTTAGTGCACTGGCACTAATAGGGGGTCTACATGGGTTGCCAACATTAACACGGCTGTCGCCGTGTCACGATTTAAGCGCACTGGGTGTGTCGCGGTTCGCTTTTTAGCCCCAGCTCAAAGTGTCACGTGTCGATATTTATATTGTGTGCCATTACCATCGGATATCGATCATTTATTGGCATCGCATGTGATTTTCTGCTACAAATGGGTCCAGGAAACTACGCATTTAGAGAACGCTTTTGCCGCATGCGATTTGTTGGCAATGCTCTGTTTTTTTTAGATTATGGATAAGTTAAGTATTCTTTACTCTAATTTGAGCTGAAAATGTGGAGAATCAGCTATGAATCCAGTTGCGATAAATTAACTTATCCATTGTCACATCATCGGAAACATAGGCCTACCGGTTAAGTACGTACAGCACCTCGTTTTAGGAATTCCTCTTGCATCGCCGTCTTAAAACAATGTTGAGCATGTCATGAATAATTAATCATGACACCAGTCTTAGGGTTAGGCTTGTGTAAAGGACAGTACCGAACAAGTTTGAGAATGAAAAATGGCAATGTGCACCTGGTCGATGTAGTCAAGTGCTAAGCACGAAAAAATAATGATACAACATTGATGTCTTTTTTAAAAACAATTTAAAGTTTTGTTTTTCCAAAATTCAGTGTGCATAGTATAAGCGCTGAAAAATACGTCGAAATAAAAATTGAAATTTATATCGAAATGTTAGCAAATCGGTAAATAACTGTCTTCAACACACGTGCGTGGATTGATTGATTTTTGTGTTGCTTAATTTGCATTTGTTGGGCTGTAGACTCTTTGCTGTCATTTTACTGCTATGCTAAGACAAACCAACCCGCCATGTGCATGAGGTTATTGTAAAATTTTGCAGCAGAGGGGGATTTCCTGAAGAATTTTGCATCGTATTTACGAACTTTCATTTCAGTAATATGCGAAATAAGGAAATGAAAAACTAAAGTGGCCTAACTGTTGAAATCAAGAAAGTATGGCAATGCAAACGTGGCAAATTCATCATGGAATTTTTGTGAATGTAGCTGTATGGCCTACTTGAAAAATGTTAGAAAAATGTCAATGATGAAATGGGGAGTGATTTTTTTTCACAGATTTTCAGGGATTCCCCAAAAATCCCTATCCACGATCAAAGAGGTAATACCAAGTTGGAATAAAAAACTGACTCAAAAAAGGTCGGAATCCTAACTCTCTATTTTGTTTGGTCTATTCACAGTAATTTTTAATCAATAATGATTAGTGCTTAAGTAAATAGGCACGATTAAAGATGATTGTACAAGCTTTTTTCCATCAGGCTGGTTTCCCCGTGTATTGAAGGAACACTCCAAGCATTCATATGTTAATCGAAGCAAACAAAAACAAACAGGGGGTAAATACGTTACAAAAATCCAAATTATTTTTAAAAATCATTAAAAAAAATACAAACCTAGCTTTTGACACTCAATAAATAATGTGTTTAATTGCTCCGCAATTTGACTGAAAGAGAATCATGGCGGTGGGCCGGCCACGGATGGGCACTGCGGGGAGTGGAAGTTGATACAACAATTTCATATAGGGATGAATTTATTGACCCGATTATTAAAAATTTTAGCTCATATTAATGATATGTCTGATGATTAATAAAACTAAAGACCTCTTGGGCCGCCGGGGAAGATGCGTTTTGGAAGGTATTTTTCGACGTGCCTTAGACGTCGATCGCTGCAGTTGTTTCCACAAAGTTGGGTGTTGACGTGTCAAAGCATACGGAAGTTATGAAAGTCGACGTCGGTTTTTAATTTTCCCCCAAAGTCGCCTGCGAACGACAACAGTTATTTTTGGAAAAAAAATTTTTTTTTTTTTTTTCTTTCTGCTCGATAAGAGGACTGCGTGTCGAAAGTTAGCGGGATAAGAACGGCGGTTGCGCTGTCAGGCGTGTCGATTTGTTACCCATAGCTACCCATACTAATGTGTGTGGCAGAAGGGATATAGGATCTTACCCCCCCGCTACTTAATGAAGTTTAGAGGGGCTTATGCCCTATTGGGGTTAACATGCAAGTTATATGTTTATTAATTGTACTTTCCCAGCGGCAACATATCTTAAAATGTTCTTTAAAAACAATTTGAGGCAACACCCTGGATGGTAGAATGGAGCAATATAAAAGCCACCTCCTCAGGACAGGGATCACTGCGTGATTGCAAGAACGTAAAGATACAAGCCCCCAGACCAAATCACAGCATTACTGTAACAACAATACATTGCAACAAATGTTAAATCCTGTGGAGTACAAATTCGTTCAATCATCGACCCAAGGGACAGTGAAACAAAAGTGGAGATGTGTGTAGGTCTCAGCATTCAATACTGACACACATTTATAACCTTTAATTGACCTCCAATATAGGAGTCGCTTGGAATGGATATTACGGACCTGAAAAATGTACAAAAGTGTATAGGTTTAAATAAATAGCAACATGTATGGAAGAGGTTCTAAAAACAACACCACCTTCCTCTTCCTCCTTCTCCTCTCCTCATCCTCCTCCTCCTCCTCCCCCCCTCCCCTCCCCATTTTAAAATATTTAAGCTCTCATTTAAGTGAAAAACCTCACACATGAAAGATGGATCTATATAGACATGGTATTTGGAAAGGACCAAGCCTTCAAAAAAAAAAAGAGGAAAGTTTTCACGTTTACACTGTGTAATTGGTCAATAAAATAGCTTAAAAAAATAATCTTAAAGCAACTATCAGTGATTCACCGTAAGTCAAATTTTTTGAAATTTGCAGGAATAACTTAAAGTGAAAGAAAGTCTGTGAATTACCTATAAGTTATTTTTGTAATGGAATTTGACAGAAAAGCGAAGAAACAGCAGGTCCAAAGATATGAATCCGATTCAGTTATGATTTGTAGTAAGCATCCGTACGGACAGTAATAACTACAATATTCGTTCTGTCCTTATTAAAATTGCTTTCTGTCTGATCACTTGGAGGGGATGTTGGATAGCTTATGCTTTTACAGACATGAAAAAAAAATCTCGTTTTTGATATTTGATTTTCTGATTTAGCAAATCACTGATAGGATTTTCAATTTTGTGTCGCCCAAAAACTTCACGCGGTGATAGACAAAAGATTCCTATAAAAATTCAGGACACAGTCCATATTTGTACTTCACCGCAGAGTCGTCACCTTTTTGGAACAAATCTCAAAATAAACTCCGGGGACTTTCAGGCTCATTTTTCCGTGATTGCACCTCACAAAAATATCTTAAAAGCATTATAGGAACATTCCTATGATCCCATGCATAAGTATTGCAGTTTACCTGATAGCAAAAACCATGACGTTTGAATATATTTTAATCTTCTCACAGACAGATCAATTAACATATCCCTTCAATCACGAAGACAGGCAGTATAAAATTACTCAAAATTCCAATTATACAAGCCTTTGGTTCCGTCCCTCACCTGCTGCAAGCCAATGCACTCTTCTACTAACTTGCTATGATCATGAGGGCTCATTCCATACAACAAGCAGGCGCAACAATGCAAAATGACGTACATGTACTATTGAGTTGAAATTAGCCTGGGTAGAGTGAGACAAAAAATGTGTTATTGATCGTGACTTATGACGACCCTTTGATAAGTTTGGACAAAAACACCTGGAGTGGACAATGACCTAGTTACTCTGACACTGATACAGAAATACCAACTGAACTTTCCTGCTGAGGATTAGCACTTTTTAAAATTTATTCAGTAAGCAGTCCCAAAGGGGGCTTTGGGGGCTCGGCCCCCTTGGGATCTTCATTAAAAACATGCAAAATTGGCCTATTTTGGGAACTTTTGGCATGTATTAGTTATAAGTCCCCTGAGGTGCTCCAAGCTAGTGGATAACCAGGTGTTAATTGGTGTTAAATTTCCATAAGGCGAGAAAATAACTAGACCTGGGGACAGATCTATTTACAAGACGGCCGTATGGGAATGGATGGTTGTCCCTAATGACCCCTGGAGGTGACTTGAATTTGACCCCTGTAACTTCACCAATATGTCACAAATGTCATTAAATGTATTTACGTGTTAACAAAACGTTACAAGGTTCAATATTGAGTTTCAACTCAATCCAAGCATGTCAGGGATTTACCTTTTCACCCTATAAAGGACACCCTGGGTCACGGATGGGGTCAAACTGTACTTGATCATATTTATTGATGCCTAGAGGATATCCCTGACAAAATTTCAGCTCAATCGGAGATTTTGTAGATTTTGGACCTTGACCTTGAACTGGACCTTTGGATCGCGGTATAATGAGACCGCTTTTTACAATTAATGTTAACATCACTGCAGCAATAAAAGGCTTTATCGGTCTTCTAGAGGTGAGATATAGCCAATTTGGTCTATTTTTAGCATTTTTACCAAAAATTGACCATTGCACCCCTTAGGGACCTTTGACCCCAATATGAAAAAACCTCAATACACTGCAAAAATGCATTGTTTCAATTTAAATTTAAAAAATCATTATGCTTAGTTCTGGAGATAAAAAGTCTTGAAGTTATTTAGCCGAAAAACAGAAGACCTTAAATGACCTTTGACCCCCAATAAAAATATTCCATACTTCAGGTAACACTAATGCATATCTGAGGATTAGGTCAATTAATATGGTTACATTTGAACTAAAAATTTGGAATATTTTGGTTTTTGACCGGAAGTTCCCCCTTAAGGACCTGTGACCCCAATGGCCGAGCACAACGTTTGTTGAAGGGTCTTAAGTGCTTCTTATGTATGAGTCACGTGACCATGCAACGTTGAATATACCAGATAGCACTTTTTGAAGATTTTGAAGATTTTGCACATTAAGACCGGAAGTGCCCCTTAATGACCCAAGATGACTCTCGAACCCATAACTTTGTAAAGGTTTCAAAGCTGCTTAACATGCATGAGTCACGTTAACTAGCAATGAAACTGAGGAGGAGATACAGTTTCAAGAAAATCACACTTTTGACCCATGTGACCCCTAGATGACCCCGATAGGGGTCAACGTCATGGTCATAAATGGGATGGCTCAGGGGTCATATGGTGCAAGTCTGGTCAGACTAAGTCAAACCATGACAAAACCAGAAGCATTTGAAATGTTTGACCCAGAAGAAAGAAGAAACTAGACCTGGGGAAAGATCTAATTACAAGACGGCAGTATTGGGAATGGATGGTGATCCCCTAATGACCCCTTGAGGTGACTTGACCTTTGAGCCTGTAATTCACCAAGATGTCACAAATGTCATTAAATGTGTGCTTACGTGTGAACAACTTTAAAAGGATCCATATTGATTGAGTTTCAACTCAATCCAAGCGCATGTCAGGGATTTGACCTTTGCACCTATATAATGTGACCCCTGGGTAACGAATAGGGTCAACTGTACTTTTCTGTACTTGACGATATCAGGAGGATATTCCTGTCAAATTTCGTTCAGTCGGAGCTTTTTGTAAATTTTGACCTTTGACCGTGAACTTTGACCTTTGGGGTCGAGACTATCATAGACTTTTACTATTAATGTTACATCACTGTAGTAATTATGGCTTTTATCTGTCCTTTAGGCTAAGATAATCCAATTGTCGATTTTTAAAAGTTTTTTGGCAAAATTGACCTTTTGACCCCTTAATGCCTTTGATCCGGTGATAAAAAAAACCTTGCTGATACACAACAAAAAGCATTGTTCCAATGACAAATAAAAAAATTCTACATGCTTAGTTCTGGAGATAAAAATTCTTGAAAAGTTATACTACCTTAAAACTGCAAATGACCTTAAATGACCTTTGACCCTCCAAAATACAAAATACCTGCAACACCAGGTAACATGAAAGCATATCTGCAAGTTAAGTCACTGTACTATGTTTGGGTTTTGAGATAAAAATTTTGAAATATTTTTGGAATATTTTGGTATTTGACCGGAATTCCCCCTAATGACCTTTGACCCCCCATGCCGAGCACAGCGTTTGTGAAGGGTCTTAAGCTGCTTCGTATGTATGAGTCATGTGACCATGCAATGTGCATAGAGCAGAGAGCTATTTTTGAAGATTTTTGAAGGATTTTTACATTACGACCGGAAGTGCCCCCTTAATGACCCAGATGACCTATCGACCCATAACTTTTGTGAAGGGTCATAAGCGCCACAATGCATGGAGTTCACGTTACCATGCAATGTAAACTGTAGGGGAGATACAGTTTCAAGAACAATCATACTTTTGACACCGTACCCCTAGATGATCCATAGGGGTCAAAAGTTCTCGTCTAAATGGAGTGGCCCAGCGGTCATATGGTGCAAGTCTGGTCAGACCACGTCAAACCATGACAAAACCAGAAGCATTTGAAGTGTTTGCAGAAGAAGAAGAAAGAAAACGCATCAAAAACAGAACAAGACGGCCTGATGGCCGTCTTGTAAAAAAAAACCTTGTGTTACGGGACCGACCGGACCCTGATTTTTCAAATTTTGCAGAATTTTTTTTTTTTAGTTTTTCCAAAATCATGTAAAATAGCTGGTTTAGCCCCATTATCAATTTTTGCAAATATTTTAAAGAAATTTGTTGGTAAAACTTTTTCATTTTTTATCTCGATTTTTTCAGATTTTTGGGCTATTTTATCATATTTTGAGCTCCAGAAAATAAAAGAAAAAAAATTTAAAAAGAAAAAATTCGCCCGACCGACCCTACTCGAAAGGTACGCTCGCCCATTAAAACAGGTTTTCTTTTTCTCGTCGCCAAGGGATAAATTTGAAATTTCAAATTTACCCTGGAAAAACTGGTAATTACAGCATCCTGGGGTTGAGGGTTCTGGGCACGCCATTGTTTACTCCACAAGCACATCAAAACTTAATGGACAACTAAATACTTGAAGTTATTCAAACATTACAATTAGTGGAATAAATATTCTAAACACAAAATACCAATAAATAATATTTACTTCAAGATGTATTTAATTAGCAGATAATTAGTATGTGGCATCTTTTAGGCAGTGACTTCCAAATCTGGATGCGCAAGTACAACCAAGGCTGGGAGATTGAAGGAAACTCATTTTATGCTGAACAATCCCTACTTCCACGTATTACACAAAACAGTCTTACTTTATAATAAATGACCGACAATGACCGGGAAAAAATTTTTCACCTCCAATCAGGAAAAATCTACCTCAAAACCACCTCCCACAGGGAATTTACCCAGTCCGAAAGGTGATAATACAAAATCCATAAATAATATTACGTCAAGATGTTTATATAGCAGTAATATTATGTGGATTCTTTTATGAAGATTACTTCCACGTTTCTCCCCCCCAATTTCTCATGATGTAGTGCCTATTCATTAAAAGGGGCTTTCGTGAGCCACAAACCTCGTCCCCCCGACTTAAAACCTCGATTAAAGTTGAGATTTTAATCATCTGAACCGTTACCTTAGTAATCTACAGACCGTATCTTACGCTGTCAAATTTGGTTTGATCGGTGAGAAATCACAATTTGTATTTTCTGTCCGTAATGGACAAAATTACAGGCACAGGGGCCTAGGGGGTGTGGGAAAACAGAATTGACATAACACAAACTGCAAGATCAGAAAATCAACTCAAAGTTTGTAAATAAGCTTTCTCATGGATATCTAGTGAATTAATAAAAAAAACAGTAGGTGCTGGAACACGAAAAATGCACCTTTAATAGACACTACTGGTCATAGGGAATACCTTATTTGTTCATAGCAATAATAATCTTCAATCAAATAAATTCTTCAATTTCCAGTGCTAAATATACAACCCGACTGGATGTTGGAGATTGACCTAGATGATTGTGAGAGCACCTTTCCTCTATTAAAAAAAAAAAAGCAATATGAAATCACGTTCTGCGGCACTATTTGCACTGTCCTAGATTCAGAATTAAATTCATTCCATTCAAATGGAAGGCAGGCGACGACTTTGAATAGTATGATTCTATTTGCTTTATTGCTCTACCAATTATGGGATGAGGTGTCACTTGCACTTCATGCCAATCTAGCTACTTTCGACACACTTAACTATGCTTGCGGTTTTGTGGCTTTGGAAAAGTGATTTACGGAAATCAATATCATAATTTGTGGTTAGATGCCAATTTGTGCAGCACAGACTGATGGGTGCATTGAAGTCATTATAGTGCAGAGAAAAAAGCAACCAAAAATTAAAATTTCCCTCCCTTTTCTTTTTATGTGACATATTTTCCTGTCTTATATCACTCTTCTAAGCAGCTTTTCCTGTGGATGGTGTATGACACAGTGGGTGACCCAATGGACAACCTTGTCCCCCACTTCCACCAATATTGAGATTTTGGTACCAGAAGAAAGTTCATATTTAAAGGTGCAACGAGAGATTTCAAGGCGTCCAAATATTGTGTCATAGGTGGTGATTTCATGCAGATTAGGCGCACAATAGATTTCTTACCTTGTATTTGGTTACAGAATGTCTTAAGTGAAAACAAAAGGTGATTTTGATTTGCTTGTTATTTCAATATAAAACAGACTCAATTTAGTGTTTGCTCCAATACAAAACTGATTAAATTTTCACAATTAATTCTCAGCTAGTCCTTTCAGATTGAAATATTTTTTTATGGAAATCTGTACATTAGTGCAATATTCAGAGGTTTGGATTTTAAATGACACGTGAAATCTCTTGCTGCATCTTTAAACTTGAAAAAATTGTACTAATTTTTTTTTTGTGATATGCTTTCATGTGAGGAAGAAACCAATAAATTAAAAATCGGACCATAATCGGGTTACCCAGCTTTTTAACTTTTTGATCTTGATCTGGATCAAGTTAACCTCCAGTAAAGCGGGTCCCCACATCACACTAGAAGACTCTGGCACCTAGAGCGATTAGTGCAGTAACAGACCCGGGATGATCCCCTACTCTTTTCGATCAGGTCTGCAACTTTTACGTGCTCAGGTATTTTATTCCACCGACAACCAGGACCACGCTTTACATGACTTCGCCCAACTCCTGGAGGCGCCGGGCACCCATTGTATATACCTGCACATTCTTCTTGCTTCACGATGGGTGGGAGCGAGGAGACATTCCATAATCATCTCTTATGCAATTATGCAATTTCCGGCCTTTAGGAACTATTTGAGTAATGTAACCAGGGCCGCTGAGTCGATCTTATACCTGCCGACGGTTCATCAGCGCCTTAGACCGCGCTCGCCACCTCGCCCTCAAAAACTTACAAGGATAAAAACAACTTCCTTCCACTGATACTTAAGAATTTAGCTGTAAAGCAGCCTGGCCTCTAACATTCATGTAAAGCAATATTTCCCTGCCAAGCAGAGCATATTACTTATTCCTTGGAAGGGGAATAAAGTGCATACCCCAGATCACTTCACGCTAACCGATTTCATCCATTTCAATTTATACATGATTCAGACCCAGCGCTTGACCACCAATGCTAACGCATCATAGCTCTTTGTTTAGTATACTACTCAATTACTTTCCCTTCATTCTTAATGCCACTGAAGCCCCTGAACAAAAGGCTTAGCACAGATAATTAGTTAATTGGACCAATATTGCCATGAGGCCGGTATAATTGATATGGTGAACAATGGAATCCTGCAAGTCTTTAATAGTCGTGTCCACACGGGGCTGAAACTTGAAACTCCGAGTTTTCACAACTCTGGAGTGTCGATCAGGGTTTTTGGCCATGTGGACGCATTCGGAGGTTTAACTCCGGAGTTTTATCGCGGGTCTAGGTCAGGTGTATTTATCCCCCTAAAAAACTAGGGGGTGAACCTCAAACTCCATACACTCACCGGAGTGTTTTTGGAGTGTCCGTACCGTGTGGACAGCTCGGGGGATAGTGAGTGGAGTGGACCCCGCAAGGTCATCTTTTTGACAAATCCTGTGTTTAGATGATATCGCGTGAAAGTGCACAGCTTCCGGTATGGTGACTTCCAGTCTACACTCCCGATATGAGAAGTGAGAGAATGTCATGTGGATGATTTTCATAGTTTCGGTCGGGCCACGTGGGGACTTAAATAATTTGAGTAAGTAAAATAATTGGATTTAATTTTCACCCTTATTTTCACAAATCCTCAAACCTTTGGGAGTTTTGTGACCGTGTGAACATGGCTATTTTCATATGGTTGGTCCTTTGGTTTTGGCAAGAATCTTTGCAAACAGTATCCTTTGAATATAGCCATGTTTCACACTGGTCACAAACTCCAAAGGTTTGAAACTCCAGAGGGAAATTAAATCCAATTATTATTTCCTCCAAATTACGTCCACCGATGACGCAAACTCCTGAATCATCCCCCTGACCGTTCTCCTCCGCTTCCCATATCGGAGTATAGACCGGAATCACATAACGGAAGCCGGCACTTGTCGCGCTTTATATCAAACACATGAAGTTTTCAAAAGATGACCTTTGCGAGGTCCCTCCGCTCCCTATCCCCCGAAGCTGTCCAAACGGCACGATACTCCAAAACACTCCTGAGTGTTATTGGAGTTTGATTTTCACCCCCTAGTTTTTTAGGGGGATAAAACGCCGCTAGACCCTCGAGAAACTCCGGAGTTTTAACTCCGATACGTCCACCACAAACGGCCAAAAACCCTGATCGACACACTCCCAGAGTTTTGAAACTCCGGAGTTTCAGCCTCCGTGTGGACCACGACTTTTATATGGTTTAGAAATTAGATAATAGTATAGAATTTGGGGGGATGGGCCAACCTGGTTTTGGGGGAAAGTAAACCCCCCCGCCCCACCACCATTTAAAAAAATACATCGGTCCTCTACCGCTTGTGTCGCCTGCCGTCGCGGTTAGTGAATGATAGGCTAACATGACCTTTGACCTTGATATGTGACCTGTTGACCTCAATCACAATTAGGGGATCCCAGTTGCACCTATGATTCAATATGGTTTGGTTCCAATCGAACTTCAACTTTTCAAATGAGTCCATTTTACATTTTCAGCCTATTTTATCAACTTGACCTCACATGACCTTTGACCTTGGCAATGTGACCTTTGACCTCATCAAGCAAGTGGGGGATGCCATGATGCACCTGTGACCCAATTTTGGTTTAAATCCATCAGTATGTGATATTTATCATGCAAATGTTAACCCTTTTTTTTCACAACATACATCTCATCAACAACAACATAGACTACCGTTGGACAAGTGGCTCCCTAATGAGTCTTCCTGCAAATCAAAAGAGGCAGGCGACACAAAAACCATTTTTTTATAAACAAAAAAAGGTGCCAATTTATAATTCTATGTGAAATCCTACCTTGTCTGGAGGAGGAGACTAGGCATTAAAATGAATTTTTCTCACATCTTAGACTTTATCCATTTGTCAAAAATAGTAAGAATATTCCATTGCAAAGCAAACTCCCTCACAGAATCAATATTTTTGTGTCATGCTGCCAAGAATTGCAGAAGGCACATTACTCTGGTCGTATGTCTGGTTATCTGTGTGTCTGTGGTTGTGCGTGTGTCCCCCGGCCGTCTGTGGTCAAAATGTTTACCCTTAATATATTCCATGCTGTATGAGTTTCTAAGGCTATGATGATGTAAGTTGGTGAAAAGGAGGGGGCGGTGGGATTGACATGTGTCGTGACCTTTTGTGACTTTGGTGACCTTTGGCCGGTCAAATGTTAACCCTCAATATATTGCATGCCGTATGAGTTCCTAAGGGCTGACACGAATGCCACTTGGGTGGAAGGATGGTGTGGGGTGGGGGACATGTTGGTGACTTTTGGGACTTTGACTGTGATGGAAAGTACACTCCTGCCCGGAATCCGGTGACCGTGATGTATTTTTTTTGTGTCAATCCCACATTGCAATAGCCTTTGGTCCCTAAAAACCAAACATTTTCTTAAAGGTTTTTTCACTTTTCTTTTCCAAGACAACCCCATGGTATAAAATCACTGAGCTAGATCAAAGATTGTTTTGCTTAAATAGCTAATATGAGCAAAACCTAAATGAGAGTTTATTGGGATCTAATAGACTGCAAAAGAGACAGATTTAAAGACCTATCAGTGATCTCCCGCGAAGAGTCAAAATTTTGAAATTTGCAGGATAGCTTAAAGTGAAGGATAATTCTGTATAATGTTTTTTTTTCAATAAGTTATTTTTTCCAACTAAAATATAGTAGAAAACTAAGAAAACAGCAATATTTCAAGATAGAATCCCATGCAATTACGTGTAGTAGTACAGGGTCCGTACGGACCGTTATGACTAAAATAGCCGATTTTGGTCCTTATTAGAATGCTTTTGGTCCTAAATCACTTGTATTGCAAGTTAGTACACTATAAATGTTACAAATCAATGCAAAATCTGATTTTTTGATGATTTTTTTTTATTTTCTTCTGCTTTAGCAAATCCTGATAGAGTGCATTTAATTCATAGAACATGTTATACTGCTGGTAATGTTTATTTTTGTTTGCACTCATCCTTTATTGAGGAGACCTGTGAGAAAGACACTTGTAATTGTGTTCAGTATTAATAAATTAGACCTTGAACTAGACTCTTACACAATCTGGATTTATTGATTCCTCCTCCAAAAGAAGAACACAGTATTAAGGTCCCAGGAACTGAAGATGATAAACCTAGTCCAAAACTTTACGGGGCATTCCTTCCATTAACGGGCACAAAAAAGAATACACGACCCATTGACATCAGTAGTGCAATTACTGATTTTCAGTCAGTGCCCTATGATAGATCACACCAGTCACCTGGATTTTTTCATACTCTCTGACAAATCTATTAATAAGTTTCACTAATGATATCACACCAAACCAAATATTGAATGCTTTCTCTTCCTTCCTTGTAGAATTACACAAATCCCATCAATTCTATTTTGCATTTCCTGGACCTTTAAAAAATGTAACTAGATTTGTTTTCCACTTCTCATTTGCATGCTCGCTATATCAAGAATATAGAATGTGGGCCATCTTTATTTGTTAGTCAAAATACCACAAATATGCAAATGAGGCACTTAATATGCCACATTTGGTGATGATTCATGAAATTTGGTAAAATAAACCCTGCAAAAAACAAAAGTTTATAGACAATGGACAAAATATTGCCAAGTGTTTTAAGCAACACTAATCATATCAGGCATCTACTTTATGTTCCTTTACAAATTCTGTCAGAACTTTGGCTTTCTGTCTCAGGACTGACAATAAAAAATACTCATGGTCCTTGGACCGCTAGTGTCCGCCTGCCCTCGTGGTTTTTGACTGATGAAAGCATGCAGCTTACTTTTTTTCACAACATACACAGCAGTGGACAAAGTGACCTATGTGTGTTTGTGCTAAGGCAGGTGATACAAAAATGATTTTTGTACTTCAAATCCTTTGATTGTTTTTTTTTATTATTTTTTTTACTGTGCTATTTGAATTCTAGTAATATAATGTGTCAAAAAGTTTGTACATGTTAGTGATGGAAAGCTTACATCAGGCAAAAATCAGTACTTTGCAATTTTTTTAAGGGAAACCTGATATGTGAAATCTCTCTCTGTTTAGGCCGAAATGAACATTTTAAAATTATTGCCCCAGGGACAGAAGAAGGGTTTCAACTACCGGAGTAACAAGCGACTACAAGCTTCTCCATTAGTAATTAGTATGGTCCTGGGCTAAGGTTTAATTTGGATTTGGTCTGGTTTGCAACAAATGTTCAAGATAGAGCAATCAGCCCAAAGGTTTTGGTTAGGACAGAAACGAGATACCAATACCTGAACCCGGGAAATTCAGAGAAACATATAACTTTTGAAATATGAAAGTCTGCCGTGTACCCGTTGTTGCGTGTATCCCCAGGAGAGGGTAAATTTATACTATGGGGGTCAAATGTTTGAACTGCTCTACATCTAATAATAATAGCTCAAATTATTTCCTTAGGTAGCAGGAGTAAAAAAGCAATTTGGTCACACTGTTGGTGCTCTCCTTTCCAAGATATTTGGGAAAATAGGCTTAAAGGTCATTGTTTATTCAACAGGTCACCGTTGCAAACCCGATTTGGTTTTAAAAATATTTTTTTTTAAATGTGTTATGACTGAATCCAATACTGAAATGCTTTTTGGCACTTTCGGCATCTCCTTGTTGTTAGAATGAAGGGGTAAACAATTCCCCTTTATGACTCTATGGGGACGGGGACTTATACCCCTCCCTATGAAAGTTAACCAACCCTATGCAAAATTAAAACGCATATTTTGAATCAGTATCATAAATATGTTTTTAAATATTTTTTAACAAAGAAATCTTTGCATTAGCAATTGTTGACCTTTCTTGAATAAACAAATGATTTTATTGATGTGTGTGTTTGTGGGTGTACACATGCATGATGCAGCATGCACATATGTGGTGTTTGCCATGCATGCAGGGGCAGATCCACGCCCTGAAAAATGCCAAAATTACTGGGGGGCTGGAAGGTAGTTATGGTGAACAAATTGGATGATTTTACAAGATTTGCCCCAATTTGGGCGGGGGGGGGTGCGGCCAAAAAAACCCCACAGAATCCGCCATGTGGCTGTGGTATTGTGTGCGGGGGTGGCACTGTGTATGTGTGCGGGGGGGGGGGGGGGGGAATTGGGGGTAGGACACGATCTGCCTCATTTGGAATTGGGGTTTCCAAACGGTAATTTGGAACTGCTACGTGCATTTAATATCGGCAGTCTCGGTCCCGGTGCCATTGCAAAATTTCTCCTTAAAACTATGGTTCCAAAGATATTAGTAATATCATGATAATTAGGAAAACATTATTGACTTCAAAATCCCGTCGGGGTTAGTGGATTAACCCCCCCACTGCCAAAATAGATGTAATTTCCAATAAAACAGTCATTTAGATTTAAATATTGGTGACCAGGCTAGTCTTTAGTCAAGTCTGTTTAACCGTTCGATATGCGTAGGAGCGCCCTCCTACCTTAAGTCTTGAAACAGACTAGCACCGGACGGAGGGGGCGGCCACCAGGGAAATCATAGGAGGGCGAACATATAGGGGGCGAAAACGTACAAAATCACCTATTTTGCGTTAAAAAAACCTAATTTATGCGAAAACCCTAGTTTTTCCTAAATTTTGAAATCTCGGTGGGGGGGGGGTCTCACCCCCCCTGCCACCCCCCATGGCACAGCCCCTGCCCGGAAGTTGATGACGTTTAATTCGCCGTTGCTGTTAGGTTGGCACATCCTACCCTTGTACTGGGTGTTACTGTGTATATAGAGGGCTCAGCTATGCCATCCAAGTCCCTTATCCTTGTCCTCAGATGTACCCTCCAGATCCCTCTAATGGCACATTGCTACAATCATTTCTTCCAAGAACCATGTGTAAAAATACATTTTGGTCAAAAGCACAGTCTCAACTTGAGGAATTTAAATACCTTCCTGCCTGAAATATATGAATGTCCAAACACACAACACACACATAAAAATAGCCATATTATTGGCGATTTCGCCTGGGTGTTAGTTCAAACTGTAGAATAAATGCAACTCGCTGGCAATATCTATTTAGAAGACAAAACCTTTTATTCACATCTTCACTCGACGACGTCCATCTCCAATCTCTCTCTGAACTTTATGACCTACTACAAAATGACGCAAGAGAGACCCGGCTAGAGGGCGCTAGTCCATATTTATGACATGAATAGCTCATCGTCACAATATCGTGAATGCATATGTATGCCTTTGCACATATTATACAGGGCCTATTTCATGAGCTAACTAATTATGACAAGACAGGCCTTAGCCATTGGGTTCGACGCACCCCCCCCCAAATGGGCAGATGCTTTATCATGTTGATGGTCTGCTTTGTCATGTATTAGTTTTGCCGCTGTTTTGTAAAGCTGTGTTTTTTACAGGTTGTGTGAATTATAATGCTCTCATAGTTTTTGGGGGGGGGTCAAAAAATTTTTGGCTCACTGCGAGCGCAGCGAGCCAAAAAAAATTGTTCCCTTGCAATGGTACACTCGGCAAATGCGCACCCCCAAATAAATTCCTGGCTAAGGGGCCTGGACAAAGACTATACTTCGTCCGGCTTGAACTAGGAGTGTGTCCATAGCTTTCCGCGCATCTATTGTGCATATGCGTACGCACACGCCGACTTTGTAAGCTCGCGATTACAGCTGTGGCTTACTGAGATTCGCACATTAGACTGCGTGAAAGCTATGGCGTCACTCCTAGTTCAGGCCGGACAGAGTATAGTTAAAGAGTGTCTTGAGTATTCAAACCGTCCATAATTTTGCATTACAAAGAAAAATATAATAGAAGGCTTTAAAGCATCCTTCAATCTCCTTTTTGTCAAATAAATCATTCCAGGAAAATTTCATCACCCCTGAATGTAGCTTTCAGTGTTCAGAGGGAGGTAAGATAACAGCCCAGCTATGACAGGACACCTTTGACTATTCCTGTCTGTGTCATTTGATTGATCATACAAAGCAGTTAACTCAAAGAACGCAGCACTACAAGAGACACAGATTATCATCCTAAGACCATTAAATATTTTATTTTTTTTTTTTTTTTTAATTTGATCTTTTTTTTATCTCAATAACAACAAAGTAGAAGTCAATGGCTTCCATTGTTGTTACGCACATTGGCATTCTGGCCCGATCTTAATGGTTCCAGGACCATAGGCAGTTAAAGTATCTTATAAGGCAACTCTGATGTTTCACTACAATCTCTAACAACCGTATGGACAGTATGCTACCACTATTGATTTTTTTCCTTATTAGGTTGTTTTTGGGCCTATAACTTGTGAGGATAAACCTTAACTTGTTCCAAACATGCAAAAATCTGATTTTTTTTTTTTTTTTCTATTTTCTGGTTTAAGCAATCAAATATCACTGACTAGTGCCTTTAAGTGGCTGTTACACCGTTTTTCAGACCCAGAACCTTTTTTGGTTCTGATATTTTAGAGCCATTTTTTTTGGGTTCCTATAGAGGACAAATAGGTTCTAAGTCACATTTTTTTCTGAAGTGTGGTTAGTTCCTGAAATCCTTTAAATGTCTAATTGCAGGATTTTCAATGGACACTTTTCCTTAGATTTTGGGTTAAATCTCTTGGCCAGGCTTCAGTGGCGTACCGATATAGTGGATCGAGAGGGGGCAAAATTTCCAAGTCGTCCCGCCAGAGGGGGCAAAATTCGTACGTCGTCCCGGTGATTTGCTCCAATTAAGTCCGAACTTGACGTGATGTGTGCGTAGCGCGCGAAAATCGCCAAATATACTTGAATTTTGCCCAAATTTAGGCTGAAATTGGTCGAAATTCCCCTAAAAAGAGGGATGAAAATGCATATTTGGGTCCATATCGTCCCGCTTTTTCAAGCAAGAGGGGACAACTTGCCCCCCCCAGTCGGTATGCCACTGCCAGGCTTGTAACCAGGATTTTTTAGGGGAGGGGTGATTTTTTTTTCTAGAAGCGGACTATCCCAAAAAATTGCAAAAGGAGGGAGGGGGAAAATTTGGCAAAGGGGACTTTTTACCTTTTTTTTCAAAAAAAAAACAAAACAAAACACACTATTTGCCCCACTCACAAACAAATCTATTCCTTTGGCCTCTTAGTTTTTTTTTTAGGGATTTAGGGATTTTTTTTTATAATTGGGGGGGGGGGTGGTCCACTTCCACTGCCTGCTCTTGGCTGCTGCCTTTCACCATCTTCAAAAATGTTTTAACAGTAAACAAGGAATTGAGTTCATTAACATTTTAAACCAAACCTATAGGGCCTATATCTATTTCATTAAAACATGCTTTAATATTTTCCTTTCTTCACAAAAACGCTAGCCATCATCACTTTTACTCCAACTAAACGGACACGATAACATCTCTTTGGTCAAAGCTAATCCTCTCCATTGCATTTCCCATCAATATAAGGATAAATGATTTGTAATCTTCACCATCATTTGGTGGGCAAATTAATTAGACCCCAGGGAAAGAGGCTCATTTCTAATTAGGTTCCATTTATCAGTCAAATCTAATGGCCTTATTATGCCATTACTGAAAATGGTTGCACCAGTTACTTTTTCACAGAATTTTTGAAGTTAATATCATTAGACTGAAAAAAAATAACTAAATTTTTTTTCTAAAATATAAAATAGCATTTTGTGACGAATAATCTCACATTTTGTACTTTAAATTAATTTTTTTTTGCCAAAATTACTACCTTCATAAATATGAATGTACTCTTGGATGATTTGACCGGGACCTTGAAACTATTGAAAAAGTCGACACTGTGTCGTAAGCTTTTATGTGATATAATACCTCCATACTTACTGTTAATTATTATTAAAGAGATGTTTTTTAGAAAATAATTAAAACTTCTCTGTAAAATATTAATTTGCATTAGGATGAAGAGTGATGTCATCATACTGAATTAAAGAAGATTTTTTATCCTGGATTGGCCTTGAAGCCCCAAAGAAAATACATGCTTAGGAATTGTTTTCAAATATTAAAAAAGACTGGATAAGATGTGTATTTTGTTGTTTTTAAATACTCTTATAACAGAATCCAAGATCATCAAACTGAAATCAAGGATTAAGTGATCTTGCAGTACATTTAAGTATAGTCGTTAATGATAATCGGAAGCCTTGATTAAAAACAAAACTCTCAGGATTTGTCCCCATTAACATGTGAACTTTAGACCTGGGCAAGTCACATATGAAATGGTTGTAATCTGGTGACAGAGGACATGCAAAAAATAGAGGCTTTAGGTGAGACAGACACAGGGGCGTCCCCAGACCATTTTTAATGGGGGGGTGTTGAGTCTGTGTTGCCGACAAAATCATGGGCCGGATTCAAGAATTTTCAAATTTTCCACAACCGAACCACAACCGAAATCAAGATACTTTACAGCTATGAAACAAAACAAACAACAACAGATGTACAGATGTGGAGGAGTGCACCACCGATAATCCACCCATCCAATCAGTTGCACCGACATTATACCCTTTTCGCCGACAAGTCAACATTTTGCCGACAGAATTTTGTAAATGGGGGGGTGTCACACCCCCCCTCTGGGGACGGCCCTGGACAGACATATTGCCCCATAAAATTTTTCAGGTAACAAATTTGCTAAAAATTTGCCAAAAATGGGGTCTTTTGGTGATCTTTTATGGTGATGTTTATTATAAATACATCGGTCCTCGGACCGCATGTGTCCCCTGCCATCACGGTTTGTAATGATAGGTCTCGTATGACCTTTGACCTTGGCATGTGACCTTTGACCGCATCAACAAATGAGGGATCCAATGTTGCACCTATGACTCAGTTTGGTTTAAATCCATCGAAGTTTGCAGATTTTCAATTAGGTCAATTTTACATTTTTCATTCAGCTATATTACCAACTTGACCCTACATGACCTTTGCCTTGGATAATGTGACCTTGGACCTCATCAGCAAATGTATGATCCATGTTGCAGCTATTGGACTCAAGTTGGTTTAATCCATCGAAGTATGCAGATATTACAGGCAAATGTAACCTTTTTCCAAACATCAACCATACAACAACAGCAACACGACAACAAACAACAACAGGACATCAACAACAGTGGACAACAGTGGACAAAATAATCCCATGTGTTTTCCTGCCTTAAAGGTGCAACGAGAGATTTCACATAACAGGTGTCCCAAAAAATATGAAAATTCTGATTTTGCACTAATGTAAAGCTTTCTATCAAAAATATCCCCATGTGAAACCATTAAGCTGAAAATATTTCTTTGGTACAAAAACTGTGAAATTTCTAATTTCGTATAGGAGCAAATACAAAATTCAGCCTATGTTTTATATTGAAATTAAGCAAATGAAAATAGCCTTTTGTTTTCACTTTCAAGGCATTTCTGTAACCAAAGACAATGTAAGAAATCTATTGGGGTCTTATCTATATGAAATCACTTCATATGACACAATATATGGGTGTCCCAAAATCTCTTGTTGCACCTTTAAGGCAGGTGACACAAAAATTAGGTCTTTGGGTGAAAAGTTTCAAAAATTTCCTGAAATATAGGAGGTATTTGGGTGGTAATGATGCTAAAAATGGGGGTCTTAACAGCTTGCCTTACATATGCACCCCGAGGCCTTTAGACTGCCACACCTTAACTCAATCACATGTAATTCTTTCCTTTAAATCTGAAAGAGTTTCATGTTAATTACTCTCATTTAACAAAAACCTGTTAACCTCTTCATCAGCGAACAAAACCCATCAAGCCAATGGAAGCATAACAGTAACATGTGTTTGATTCACTAACTCAAAATGTATACTAATTCAAAAGGTTCATTCCTTTGATGTATGCCGGTAATGTTAAGTGTGTTGTATTAATTTGGTGTTTAATCGCTGAGTATACACAATTCCCACAGCTACCAGTTGAATGACCCTTCACACACTAAAAAAAATCTCACTGATTTCATAGTGATTGATGATTTTTCCAGTTAACACATTGTGAATTTCACTTGTTTCCCAATGAACTTAGACACCTGCAATGGGGAGAAACTGTTGGAAACTTTTTGTAGACCCCTAGAGTTTCTCCCCACTACAAGAGTCCTAGTTTGCAATGCATAATTCACAATGCATAATTACTGCAAATTTAGAACTAAACAAACTGTAATGACAGACAAGCGTTTTTCTCATCAACTCACCTGTGAGCATCGTGAATAATCATTAGAATCGTCAACGGAATCAGATGAAACATGAAAAGAGAAAGAAGAAACCAGAGCAAATATTTAGTTTCAAAATCAAATATCAGTGACATGTGCACATGAAGTTTGTTTTCATATCAGTTTCAAAACATTGCTAGTAAGGATAGTCTACATATACAATGTGAATGTGACATTCAAAGGAATATTTACATTACATGATTTACTTCATCATTTAGAAATTGTGCAACGGTAAGAACAAGTTAATAGTTATTGCCAGGCTAGAGAACATCTAATAAACATTTTTCAAACCACATGTGTCGCCTGCTTTCGTGATCCACCTTTCCTTCACTCATTTGTATAACTTGACCTCAGATGACCATTGACCTTTGCAAGTGACCCTTGACCTTACAATCATCTGAAGGTTCCATTTGCATGTATGGCTGAAGTGTGGTTGCAATTGGACTTCCAACTTTTCAAATTATGCCAATTTGATGTTTTAGCCCATTTTATAACTTGACCTCATATGACCTTTGACCTTAATATGTGACCCTTAATCACATTATCATATGAAGCTTCCCAAGGGGCATATATGATCCAAGCGCTGTAGCAATTGGACTTTTACTTCTCGAATGGGGGCTAATTTGATGTTTTCAGCCAATTTTATAACTTGACCTCATATGATCTTTGATGTTGGTTGTGACCTTTGACCTCATTAACATATGAAGGTTCCCAAGGGGTACCTACGACACAATTTCTGTAGCAATTGGACTTTTACTTCTCGAATGAGAAACTTTCTCTCAGGTGCATAGCAGGGGCTACTTGTCAGAGGTGGCAATCATTCCGGTTTTGAGGAGTTTTTAGGCAGATTTTCCCAGTTGGAGGTGACAATTTCCCAGTGAGCAGGTAAAAAAATACATCGGTCCTCGGACCACTTGTGTCGCCTGTCATCGAGGTTTGTGAATGATAGGCCTAACAGGACATTTGACCTTGATATGTGACCTTTGACCTCATAAACAAATGAGAGTTTGCATGTAAACTCCATAAACCAAGTTTGGTTCCAACTGAACTTTTCAAAAGAGGTCAATTTTACATTTTCAGCCTATTTTACAACTTGAACTCACATGACCTTTGACCTTGGTATGTGACCTTTGACCTCATCAAAAAATGGGAGATGCCATGTTGCATCTGTGACCCAAGTTCAGTTTAAATCCATCAAAGTATGTGCCAGGATATTACAGGCAAATGTTAACCCTTTTTCACAAAAGACATCAACAACAACAACAGACATCAACAACAGACACTAACAGTGGACAAAGTGATCCCTATGCGTCTTTCTGCCTTAGGGCAGGTGACACAAAAAGGCTGTATTAGCATGGTTTCCAAGCTTTTTTCTTCCCAGTCAAAGCTCTCTGGGGTGGCAACCTGTGCCCCCCGTCCCGCACCCCCGCCTGTTACGCTACTGCTTTCTCTAAAACTTTAACCTTTGAAAATATGGCCACATGGTCTGACAGAATTAAGGACTGGTAGGTAGGTGTCACCTCCTGCAATTCTTGCAGGTGACACAAAAAGCGCAACTGTCCCAGATTCTCAACAGAGGATAGCCGATATGTTTTTCTATTCAAATCAATGGGAAGTAATTAATCAGTAGCCATTTGAGGAGTGTTTGTAATTGAAGATGTACACAGTCACATGAACTGACTACCAAAATGATCTGGATGTCAACAAATATATTAAAGGGCTATTCCATGTCAACATTTGAGATGTGCACCACAGCATGTCATGGATTTTTTGTTCTTTTTCAATGTGGTAAAAGATAGTGATAAATGAAAATCCTGAAATTTTTAGTGTCAAAGCTTGTTTTGTTTTCCCGCAGTAAGCAGTGGCGTACCCACCTTGGTTCGAAAAAGGTGGATGATATGGACCAAAGTATGTATTTTCATCCCTCAACTTTAGGTAATTTTGACCAATTTTAGCCTAAATTGGGCAAAATTAATGTAAATTTGGCAATTTCCACAGACGCATATGCCAAGTTCAGCCTTAATTGGAGCAAATCACTGGGACGACTTACAAATTTTCCCCCTCTGGCGGGACGACTTGGAAATCATGCTAAGATCAGCCCTTTTTAACCTGCTCACTGCAAATTTTCACCTCCAAACGGGAAAATCTGCCTCAAAACCAGGAAATTGCCCCCAATCCAAACATCCAAACTATTCCTTATTTTAATCCTATGACCTCCACCAATAATTTGCACCATTTTTTATCCAAATCGGAGCAACTTTAAAATTTGACCCCTGTACAACTGAATTTGACCCTTTTTATTGATTTTTGCTGTTTTTAGCCTATGGCTCTTAAACTATGCATAGATAGTACAAACTATACCTTTACTGAATCCTTAATCCTTTGAACACGGCAAGCGACTACAGTCGCTCAACGGTCAAAATTTGTCAAATTTTGTTTCAAAAAGGTCAAAATTATTAATTTTCAAGTGCATATTCAGAATCAGAATGAAAAATGCATCTAAATTAGTCCAAACAAACCTAGTCTTTGCTGATATTCTTTTTAGATGGCTTTCCAAATGACTTGCAAGCATTTGTGACGCCATCTATAAAGCCACTAACATATGTGCTATATTACGTATACAGAATTGGCCCGTGTCGAAAGGGTTAAAGGAAAGCAGCTGAGTTGGCTTGTCATTGACATGTGGTGGCACTGTTCACTCGTCCGACTTCATTAGGCCCAGGACAGTGTTTGTCCAAATCAGCAAAATCAACGCTATAAAGGTAAATGTTTTTTTTTTTTTTATAAGTTGTAAATCGTACCTTCTGATATGATTTTTCATGTCAAAATCGCCAAATATACTTTGAACTTTTGCCCCAATATTTAGGTGAAAGTGGTCGAAATCCCCTAAAACGAGGGATGCAAATGCCATATTGGTCCATATCGTCCGCTTTTTCAAGCAAGAGGGGACAACTTGGTGCCCCAGTCGTATGCCACTGCCAGGCTTGTAACCAGGATTTTTTGGGGAGGGGTGATTTTTTTTTTATAGACGCGGACTATCCCAAGAAAATTGCAAAAGGATGGGAGGGGAAGGGGAGGGAAAATTTGGCAAAGGGGACTTTTTACCTTTTTTTTCAAAAAAAAAGCAAACAAAAACACACAAACCTAAAAACCTCAAAGTTTTTTTAAAAAAACTCTTAGTTTTTTTTTTTTGGGATGTTAGGGATTTTTTTTATAAGTGGGGGGGGTGAGTCAACTTCCACTGCCTGATCTTGGATTGCTGCCCTTTCACCGTCTTCAAAAGTTTACCAGGTTACAACAAGGAATTGAGTTCCTTAACATTTTAAACAAACGATAGGGCTCTATATCTTTTCTAGTAAAAACATGCTTAATAGTTTCATTTCTTCCAAAAAACGTAGCATCATCACTTTTACCCAAATCTAAACGGACACGGATAACATCATCTTTGGTCAAAGCTAATCTCTCCTTGCATTTCCCAGTTCAATCATCAGATAAAAATTTGTAATCTTCACCATCATTTGGTGGCCAATAATTAGATCACAGGGGGAAAGAGGCTCATGTTAATGAGGTTCCATTTCTCAGTCAAATTCTATGCCTTATTGTGCCTATTACTGAATGGTTGCACCAGTTACTTTTTCACAGAATTTTTGAAGTTACTATCATTAGACTGAAAAAAAAAACACTTAAATTTTTTTCTAAAATATAAAATACATTTGTGACGAATAATCTCAATTTGTCTGTGAAATGAATGTTTTTTTTTAATTTGCCAAAATTACACCTTCATCCATATGCAAGTACTTGGATATTTGACCGGGACTGAAACTATGAAAAAGTCGACACTGGTCGCTAAGCTTTATGTGATATAACATCTCATACGACTGTAATTATATTAAGAGATGGTTTTTAGAAAATAATAAAACTCTCTGAAAATTAATTTGATTAGGAGAAGAGTGATGTCATCATAAGAATTAAAGAAGATTTTTTATCCTGGATTGGCCTTGAAGCCCCAAAGTAAAAGACATGCTTAGGAATTGGTTTCAACTATAAAAAAGACTGGATAAGGATGTGTATTTGGTGGTTTAACTTATCTATTATAGCAGAATCCAAGATATCAAACCTGAAATCAAGGATTAAGTGATCTTGCAGTACATTAAGCGATAGTCGTTAATATAATCGGAGCCTTGATTAAAACAAAACTCTCAGGATTTGTCCCCATTAACATGTGACCTTAGGACCTGGGGAAGTCACATATGAAATGGTTGTAATCTGGTGACAGAGGGACATGCAAAAAAATCGAGGCTTTAGGCTGCGGACAGACCATTTAATGGGAGGGTGTGAGTCTGTGGGGCGACAAAATCATGGGCCGGATGGATTCAGAATTTTCAGATTTTCCCACAACGAACACAAACAAAATTCAGATCCTGTACCAGTATGACACATACTTATTGCAAACAACAACCAGTACCGCTGTGAGGAAGTGCACCACCGATAATCCACCCATACACTTCTAGTGCAGCCGAACATATACCCTTTTCGCCTGAGCAAGTCAACAGTTGTGTCGGACAGAATTTTGTAATGGGGGTGTCACACCCCCCCTCTGGGGACGGCCTGGACAGACATATGCCCCATAAAATGTTTCAGGGAACAAATGCTAAAAATTTGCCAAAAATGGTGGTATTTTTGGGATTCTTGTATGGTGATTTTTATATAAAGCATCGGTCCGGACCGCAGTGTCCCTTGCCATCCGGTTGGTAATGATAGGTCGAGGTATGACCTTGCTTGGCAGGTGACCTTTGACCGCATCAACCAAAATGGGGGATCCAATGTTGCACCTATGATGAAGTTTGGTTCTTAAATCCATCAAAGGATGCAGATTTCAATCGGTCAATTCACATTTTCAGCCCTCACTTACACTTGACCCTCAAGACTTTGACCTGTGATATGTGACCTTTGACCTCACAGCAAATGCAGGATACCATGTTGCATTATGACTCAAGTTTGGTTTTTTCAAATCCATCGAAGTCTGCAAAGACAGGGGTCGGAAACTTCCGGAAGAAATATTTCTCCGGAAGAATGGATAGAAACTGGAAAAAGGGGTTTCTTCCAGTTTCTTCCGGAAGAACTGGGATAGAAAGGAAGAAATTGGAAGAAACCGAAATGCACATAAAGAAATGTATTATGAACAACAAACAAATTAACCAATTCATCTGCTTCTGCAGTCAAATACATCAGGCTACTTTGTTACTGTAACAAGGGTTTGTTTTCAAAATTAATTTACAAGTTTAAGCATGTTAGTATACCTTGCAAGTATAGTAAATTTGTTAACCATTTTGGTTTGTCTTGATATCAAATTATACAGATGATTACTTGGAACCCAGTTTCCAAGTCTTTCCATGTGCACTTTTATACTATCACAGTTGAATTGTAGTGCAAACAATGTAAAAAGCTAGTTAAAATCTTTATGGCAATTTGTAATTTCAAACAAATCATAAAATGTAGCAACCATAATGTTTCTGTTGGTGTAATGCTTAGTGGGGAGAACCTGGAGACTATAACATTTGTTTACAGAATTTGCAGATGTTCAAGTCTTTACGAGGAGTCTCTACTTGGTCTTGCTGGTGGTCCCTGTGAAAAGTGTTGTAATCAGTTCTTCAGTATTTTGTTACATGTAGAGCCGTGTGAATAAATGCGAGTTTAATAATTCAATGTGCAGGGGTAGTTAGGGGAGGGTCATCGGAATGCCGGTATGTGAAATTATTTCACTATATGTTTATTAACTCTATAATATAAAACGCAAAAGTGTAAGTAATGGCTTAAAATAGAAAATTTTGAAAATGACTTCTTAGCTTCTTCCGCTGTCCGTGAAGAAACTGGAAGAAACCCGTTTCTTCCAGTGGAAAAAACCGCGGAAAAACCGCGGTTTTTTCCGCCTGAGGAAGAAACTGGCGAACCCGGTATGCAGATTTAAGCAAATGTAACCTTTCACAACAGTCAAATAATACAACTAACAACAACAGACAAAACAACAAAGACATAACACGACATCAACAACCGACAACAACAGTGGACAAACTAATCCCATGTGTTTTCTGCCTTAATTTGCAACGAGAGATTCACCCCTAACAGGTGTCCCAAAAAAAACTATGAAATTTGATTTGCACTAATGTAAGCTTTCTATCAAAAATATCCCCTGTGACACCATTAAGCCCCCCTCCCTCCCCTCAGTCCCGTCCCCATCCCACCTCTCCCCCCTTCTTCTCTGGCCTCTTTTCCCCACCCCCTTCCCTCCCCCCCCTCCCCCATGTCCCTTACTGCTTGTCCCTCTTCCCCCATCTCTTCCCTCTCCATCCTCCTCCCCCTTATGGCCCCCTCAACAACATTCTCTTCGTCCCGCGTTCCACCCCTATTGCCTTTCCTCTATTTTCGCGCGGCCTCCCCCTCATCCAGGAATTATTTGAGTGGGTGAGGATTTGCCAGAAGTGGGACTTTTTTGACAAGATTTTTTTCCGTCGCCGCCAAATCTGAAGGGGGGTTTTGTAATGTCTATGCCTGAATTATAATTGCAATAAATGGACAAACAAAAACAGCAAAAAAATATATTATTGAATACGATTTACAATGCCAATTTCGAACCAGTAGAGAAGGAGCACGGACCTAGGTCAAACACCATCGTTACGCCCTCACAAGAAAAGGTTTGGCACATTCGGTAGTTAGTATGAAACCCTCTATATCAACGCTAGTAGTTAGTACTCTCAATCGTGGTTGTCACTTTTCAATAGGGCCAATTAAGGGGTTACATAGGGGGCAAACTTTTAAAATGCCACCAATCATGTGAAATGTATGCCATATTGTCCGTCTGTCGTCAAGGATTCCAAGAAAATAAAACCTTTTACAAACTCGTATTCATAATCTCTAATAGTTGGAATTTCGAAGGGGTCTATCTTAGACCCCGAGTTTGAATCGGGATTATTTTATAAGTGGAACTTGTTTATTAAACATACACTGAATGTGTGATGTAATTGGTAAGGAAGTTCCCCATAGACCACATCTGAGAGTCTCTCACCTGATTACATCAGTATAAAGAATTCCAGCCATAGGATGAAGGAGGAGGATGTATTAGGATTTAAAGGTATGGCAAACGACGAGATTTCACATATCAGGTGTCCCTTAAAAACCGAAAGTACTGAATATTGCCCTAATGTAAGTGCCATTAAACATATCACCATCTGAAAGATTAAGCTGAAAAATGTTTCTTTGGTATAAAAAATGGTTAAAACGCGATGACAGACGTAGTATAGGAGCAATACGAATTCAGACATGTTTTCATTGAAATATAAGCAATCACAATACCCGTCGTTCTCTCTTTTAAAACAATTCTGTAGCCAAATACAGTAAGAAATCTATTAGTTGTCTAATCTATATGAATTTACTATTACGACACAATATTTGGGTGCCTCAAAATCTATCGTTGCACCTTTAACGATAATCAACACTATCGGTATTTAGTATCACGAAAAACACCGTTACCACTTAGGGAAGAGAAAGCCCGTTTTAAGGAAGCAGGAGGAAACCGTAGTACACGGAGAAAGAGAAAGGAAAACGTGCGAGACCGAAGTAGGACTGAAAAAACCAAACGCACATTGAAATCGCAGGCCCGACAGCGGGTTGAACATGGGACCACTGTGGTGCGAGCGAGGGAAAGACAGGCATACGCTAACGGCCCCCAAAAACAGCCATAGAAGCGGTCATTATTGACACCAGGGTGGAGACTTCAACTTTTCGGAGACAAATTTCGAATTCACTCCCCTTCGTGAAAAAAATCGGAAAATTCTGCGTGATTTATCCATTTAAAGGTATGTTCCCCTCTCCGTGACGAAACAAAAGCATATTCCCCCTTCGCTTTATTTTTTTTCGTATTTCCCCCCCCCCCCCTACTAAAATCCACCCTCCCTACCGCCACGGTGTAAATAATGACCCCTACCTTAGTGACAAAAATATTTTTAAAAAATATGTGAATGAATGCATATATTCAACGATTTTGTAAGATAATGGGCAACGTTACAATCTAAGTGCTGGTGGTTTGTGCGCTTGGCCGGCTGCCGACCTGTAGCGAAATGATTGTGACGATTTCCTGATGGCAGCGTATAATATATTAGGCAACAGCGCAGTGAGCGACATTCGGGGCCGGAGTCTGGCGCTTTATGAATGTCCATATGATTATTATATTTTATGTAAATTCCTGTTTCACAGGTACAATTCCTCTGTATGATTGTTATGGTATGTGCTTCCGTAATCGCGACTGGTCTTGTCATGCACCTCAGTTCAATTTCACAACCTGTCCCTGGATGGGTGAATCGTATATTCTTGGATGCAATTCCACGTTTGCTGTGTTTATCTACTGGACCGATGGATAGCGAGGGATCAGCACCTTTTAATAAAAAACAGTATTTCACAACCCAGAGGAGAAAGAAGACAAGTCTGTAATAAAAAACGGGAAAGATGTGATGAATGTAAATGGAGTTACCACAGGGACTGTTCCCAGGTGTGATTCGAAAGAGCTTCAGAAAGTTGCAGCTACTCGCCAGTACATAAAAAAACGACTTGGATACCACAAACGCCAAGAGTTTAGAGCATTTGCAGTGGAAGCGCGTTTCTATAATTATTGATCGCGTCCTGTTGTGCATATTTAGCATTTTTGCATTTGTGTGCACTTTGCTTCTTTGTATTCGAATACTTTTGGGTAGCGTGGACGAATATGATGCGGTCTTAAGGGAACTGGACGGAGATTGGTAATTTCATTGTTTTCGATCAGTATTGTGCCAAAGTCCTTCAATTTTTAAAGTTTTCGAAATATATATTTGTGTCCTAGGTCTTGCTCTTCCATTTAACAAAGACACTGGCACATTTGAAAAATAGTGCGCCCTCAAGATTTTTCAAAATTGATATTTTTGCATGGTTGTAAAGCTTTTATATACATTAGCCCTCACCTGAATGATTAAGACTAAATTAGCGTTCGTATGGGTAAACAGAACGATTTTATAATTAATGCCACCGGCGACATTAATTCAGCAGACGACGGAAATGGCGTTTAACACAAGAAATTGCACACCTTATGCATGTTTTCCACGGCATACATCCTGTTTGACCGGTCTGAGACCTTTGTGGTTTTAATATGACTGAGTAAGAGTCTATGATATTCATGTAATATACGCACTTGTTGATTAAGTTATGGAAAACTTATGGATGTCTTTAACCTTTTATTAACGTCCCTATCATCTTGCACATAGTGTCCCCTTTCCCTATACAGCGTCCACACACTGCACACAATTGGCTCGTGACCTCTTGCATGAGCCATGTTTTTGAGTATGTTAGTTTTTTGTGTAAAATGTGTCTCTATTCTTCCAATGGCCTAGACTATCATTTTAGAGCAAATTGAAGAAATTTCATAATTTCTGAAAATGTGTCGCTGCCGCTTTAACACGTATCTCGCCTGTAAAAGAGCGGGCGAAAATGGCTACGATAGAAGAGGTGGCGTACCGAGGCAGTCGATTCAGAGGGGGCAAAATTTCCAAGTCCTCCCGCCAGAGAGGGGCAAAAGTCTTAAATCGTCCCGGTGCTTTGGCCCAATTAAGTCTGAATTTGACGAAATGCGCGCGTATCGCGCAAAAATTTGACATTTTTTTTGGTTAGGAGGGGTTAAATGAAAGAGCAAGACCTATGCAGCAATACCTATAATTTTCGGACTTTGGCAAAATATTGATCGAAAAATATGCCCAGATAGCTTTTGATCGTCAGGTTGGTAGTCGTTTTCCTCTAAGGAGGTATGGGATATACAAAGTCGTAACTGACATTTTTGGCGATATTTAGTTTAGGTATTATGAAAAAGACAAAGTACGTCATTATGCGTAATTTGATGTAGCCTAATTTCCTGTAGATGTGACTGAAAACCTGTACCCACCAGGAAAAGAAGTTATGTAGATGTCATTTTATTTTTGTATGGTTGATCGATTTAAAGGAATTTATTGGCATAAATCTATCGGCACATATATAATGAAATATCCCTAAATAAGACGTACCAGATGGTTTTCATGGTCATTGGAGTATTCCTTGCGAAAAAAATCCGAAACAGAAGCCAGCGTGATATATTTCACTGCCTTCTGTTTCGGTATTGCGTGCGGCGTTGTAAATATAGCACAGGGAATAAAGATGGCAGCTTCCATGATTGTTGTACAGTCGTGACATTTGTCGGAATAATCTGGATTTTTTTCGCAAGGAATACTCCAATGACCATGAAAACCATCTGGTACGTCTTATTTAGGGATAGATTTATGCCAATAAATTCCTTTAAGAATTTGTGAATAAAAAGGTCCATTTTCATTTCTTTTACCAATTTTATGCTAATTGTTGGCGAATAATAACATATCAAATGTAGTTACGACATTTTTGCACTCAGTACAAAATTAATGTAAATGAATACGCACAATTTAACATGAAGTGAAAGGTCCAATTTATTGCAGAGTTGCTAGGCTAATGAGGCCTAATTAGGTGTAGCTACGACTTTGTAGCACTCAAAATTTAATATCTGTTGAGGGCAACAAAGTCGAAACTAGTCCCAAAATAAATGCAATCCTCGCAGTTGGTGCTATAATTTCAAAATTACTGAGAATTATTCACATTTTATAACAGATTCTGAATGACAAACTCGTTTCGTACATCCTGTTCAAATTTGTCTGATACGGTTCACTAGTTTTGAAAACAGAGGCTATTATGTAACCCAGTGTCAAATTACCCCATTCCAGGTTTGCCTTAGGTCGTTGAAACAGGTTTACCTTTAAAAGTGAATAAAATGTCTATCAACTACAAAATTCTCCTGGTACTAATCCTGTCTACAAAAATGTAACCCACTGTCAAATTACCCAATTCCAAGTTTGCGTTAGATCGTTGAAGCAAGTTCACCTTGAAAAGTTGAATAAGATGTCTTTTAACTACAAAAATCTCCTGGTACTAATCCTGTCCTTTTTTTTAAATGTTGAAATGTTGTGAGATATCTGTACGGCCTATCCTTTTCTCAACATACTGTCCAAATTTCATCTAATTTGCTTCACTGTTTTTAGAACCAAAGGCGATTGCGTAGGTAAGCCACAATTTAAGCC